>ML292734.1:0-50412 GCA_005239495.1 Nicotiana undulata | reverse complement strand
CAAGAGGGATTTTACAAGGGTTAAAGTTAGCCATACATACCTGGAGTCGAAATCCCTTTTTAATTTTTACTCACAAATCACCGACCCGACTAGTACCGTCAATCTAGTTCACAATTAAACATATTCAACTCAGAATTGGAAGTTATGCATGCAATTCAGACTCTCTTAAGCATTTTTCCTAACATTATGTGACCCCATTAGATTACCAACCCCGCCTTTGTGAAATTTACCCCAACCCACTCCCTCTTACTAGATTAACACCATTATTAAACATGCATGCAATGTCTTAGTTAATATTTTCATGAATCAATCCATGCCAATCCTCTCTTTGTTTAAAATCAGAAAATTAATGGAAAAAGGGTTGGGAATACTTACCTGCTAGAATGAGGAAGAAGGAGATTACTCGAAATATCAGGCCTAAGGGACTTTGAAAATCACTTTGGTGGAAGAACCACTTGCTCTCTCAAGAACTCCCCTTTCTTTCTCTCTATTTTGTTCAGAAGACTTATTAAAATGAAGGGGTGGTGTGTTTTAATGAATTGGGGGCCGGGTTTTAAAATTAGAAAAATTAAGAGCCCTACACAGGAATACGGTCAGGAATGCGATCGCATTCCTGACATGCGGTCCGCAGAATGGCCCTCCAGGTGGGCCAAATTAAAAACACACTGAGCAGGTATGCGACTAGTATGCGGTCCACATACACGTTATGCGATCCCATAGTGCGTCGCATAACCTCCCTCAACAAAAATCAATGGGAAAGAATGCGACAACTATGCGGTTCGCAGAACCGAAATGCGATCGCATAATGGACCGCATAGTTGTCCTCAAATTGGGCAGTTGCCTGCCCAGGTATACGACCATTATGCGGTCCGCATACACGTCATGCGATCGCATAGTGCGTCGCATAACACCCAATTTTTGGAAAATTTATTCTTTCAAATTCCGGGGTACTTTTACACAAATAAGGTCTGTTTTAAGAGTTTCTACAATTATAACAACTTGGGGACTTATTCGGGCATTATTTTAAATAAGAAATTTTACGGGTCCTTATACGAGTCCAAAACCAGTTTACTTAACCACAACACCGAGTGTTGCATCACTTGATTTAACCAATTCAGGTACACAATACATAACATGGGGGAGTAGAGCGAATAGGAACAATTTCGAGATTGAGGGAGTGACTAAGGACCAAGTCCCAGCGTGTCAGAATTCACAAGGGCCTCAACTGGACCCTAATCAGTTCTCAAACTAGGGAGGCCAACAATAGAACCTAGATAGCCTTGGCTTTCAGTTGG
Source organism: Nicotiana undulata (assembly GCA_005239495.1). Classification (NCBI taxonomy): domain Eukaryota; kingdom Viridiplantae; phylum Streptophyta; class Magnoliopsida; order Solanales; family Solanaceae; genus Nicotiana; species Nicotiana undulata. The sequence goes on along the minus strand of ML292734.1, from coordinate 49,117 downwards.
CTAAGAATGAGGAGTTCAGAATAGCATAAGTAGCAAGTAAGGAGAGTGTATAGTGATAGAGGGACACAAGTTAGGCGATACACTTATACTTAAAATAGACATAGCCAAGTTGAGCATATAAAGAAGCTAATCAAGAAGATTATAAGACTTTGTTCAGTAGAACTTCAAAATTCAGCAAAATAGCACATGACAAACACATATTGGGAGAGTTAGGGGAAGGAACATCTTTGCAAAGTTTGACGGAAATTAACACTAACAGATTGAGACCTAAGAAGTCCAATTTAGGCTAAGTATAAACCTTAGCATCATAAGACAAATATGTTAATACTCATCAGAAGGCAAGGCAGCATTGAAACACATACTATGACAGGCCAAGTAATCACTGAAGGAACAGGGAATTAAGACATACTAGGAGGCATATTAGCAAGGAAGCAAGATCATAATTGAGGGAAAATGGAATGTTTATCTTAAAATACTAAGTAATTCTAGGGACCAGGATAGTAAGGAAACATGTTTAGAGTAAACCTTAAACTAGTTGTCACAACCCACACTGGAGGATCATGACTAGTACCCGGGCCATACTTTCCGAGAACCAACGTACATTTTATCTAACCTTCCTTATTATCTTTAAGGGCCGGCAAGATCATTATAAATGGTGGATATGGATCATGAACACCAAACAATGAAAGATAATGGAGTGAACATGCATAACATGGGATAACAAGACTGACAAGAAACTACATATAAGGTATGAGCTACAACGCTTCCATGAAAGACTATACAACAAAAATCATCCAACAAGGAATACCAAACTATAATGAGCCGACACCTGTCTATGAGCCTCTAAAGGAGCGTAAGTGCTGCAACATTGCCGGAACAGGGCCCCGACATACCCATATATCTATAACAAAAATGCATACCAAGACTATGGCAAGTCTGGAGAAGGGATCTCGCCAATAACCGCTAAACTGGGAAGCCTACTGTGGTGAGGGAGATGCGTGTACCTGTCTATCAGGACCTGCATCACGACATGCAACATCCACCTATAAAAAGGATGCCAGTACGAATAAAGTACTGAGTATGTAAGGCAGGAAAGCATAAGTAAGAACAGTAATGTAAACAGGGATAGAGAATATAAAACCTCTAACATATGGGTACCTTTGAGGGATACTGACATTAAATGCGTGATACATACATATATATACATAAACTTATAAAACATACGCTTCTGTGGGCATCATCATCATCATATCGTACCCGACCGTAATAGGCTCGGTAAAACGTACCCGGCCACGTGGAGCTCGGTGAAACCCAACTGATTAGTGGTTGCACAATAGGTGTCGTATCCAGCAGACTATAGCGCGGCTCGGTAAAACGTACCTGGCCACGTGGAGCTCGGTGAAACCCAACTGATTAGTGGTTGCACAATAGGTGTCGTATCCAGCAGACTATAGCGCGGCTCGGTAGAGTAATATATATATATATATATATATATATATATATATNAAAGATACTCTACTCTTAGAAGCTAGCAGTACTTACATTGTTTCCCTTCTTATGGAACAATTGATGTTGAGGTTGCTTCTCTTATTCTTATGTTATTCTTGATGAAGAGTTAGTCCTAATAACGTGTACATAGAATATCGACCTTACTCACTCCGAAAGGTTTAGAATATGATTCTAATGAGTCCTGCATGCATTATAATTTTTTATATATATATATATATATATATAAAAAATTATAATGCATGCAGGACTCATTAGAATCATATTCTAAACCTTTCGGAGTGAGTAAGGTCGATATTCTATGTACACGTTATTAGGACTAACTCTTCATCAAGAATAACATAAGAATAAGAGAAGCAACCTCAACATCAATTGTTCCATAAGAAGGGAAACAATGTAAGTACTGCTAGCTTCTAAGAGTAGAGTATCTTTCGAAGCTCATTCATTGCATTATGTACAATCAGAGTCGTGCAAAAGAAGATAAGGGATAGCCTCGCATACCTTGTATATATACTACCCAACCTCAAGCTATGCAAATGTCACGACTCCTTAATCTACAATAAGAGAAACGACACTATCATTATCGTTTAAGCATCGTAACTATTACGTATCGACCATAACATGTTTTACGATGAAACGGACACCACCTCCCCTATATATATGACTTTACACAAGTCAAAACAATCACCAAACAGCCCAACACACCGCAATCTCTTCATACACAAAACGACCACCGTACTAGTGTCAAACGACCCGAAAATGTTACGACGAACGACCAACCCACCACCCTACATATATATGGTGTTTCTCCACACCCCTACACCTCCAAAACTTCACAAAATAGTAGTAAAACACGCAGTCCAATATCAACACAAAACAATCCACAAAACAACTACAAGTGAATAACTCGAACTCACAGCTTCTGATCACCGCCCTGTGAGTTATTACAAGTATAGAACGAATTACCATGAATTTACAGCAGAAAAAAATGTATGAAATAGCGCAGTAAACTTACCTTACTTGTTGGATAACTCAGCCCTTATCTTGGTTCTTCAAACTCCAGGTTTTACCCCCAATTAGAACTTGAAAGAGAGAGAAAATCAATTAGGGTTTGTGGATAAATTTTGGGAGGAATTTTGCAGGGGTTTAGGTCTGGTTATTTGTTATATATAATGAGGGTTATATTTCAGGAGATAATTCTTTAAATGGGCTCTTTGGCTGACCCGAAATTGCCTCTTTTTGGGCTCTCATTTAACCAAGTAGGTGACACACCTACTTGTCACCTAGCAGCATGTGCAGTCTCGCAACAATGCATATATCTCTCTACTCCAATGTCGTATTAATAAACGGTTTAATGCATTAACTAGACTCATAGATCTTCGATTTGGTGGGTTGATCACCCCGTAATTCCAGGTAAGTTGGGAATAAATCTTAGTAACATTTGACCTAAAGTTTAAGTAAAATTATGAACATAAGTTGCGACAATATTTGTCGACTTTTGTTTCATAACTCATTTGACTTCAAAACTTATGATACAGATATTATATGATTCAAATACCTTAAAGCACGACCTCTTGAGAATATTAAGCACCCCTAGGTTTACCCCAAGTATTAAGCACCCCTAGGTTTACCCCAAGTATTAAGCACCCCTAGGTTTAACTTCTAATACTTGCTAATCACCCTTATACACTCTTGTATCTTTTAAGACCAATAGGATTAACTTCTTATCATCTCAAAGATAATCTTTTCTCAGATTTACGTCGACTAACTTATGGCATGAACCAACGTACATGAATAAGGGTTGTAACAACAATGTTCCATATAGTTGTGGCTAGGACATGAAGTACAGTCAATCAGACACAAGACTCAACACTAAAAGATTCATTCAAAGTAGAGGGAGGTTTTCATAGGGTTGTAGTAGTATCCAAAGAAAGGTATGAAGAAAATTCTATAACTAACAACATATAGTCTAACAGTCAGGTTCATATCAAACTAGGCATGCATTGAATCTCAAGATGAAACATATTCAGATGCTAGAGGTATAAAACATATTCTAGAAGAAAACAAAGAACTAACATAGAAGTGCATGCCATGATGAAGAGCACATACTAGCCTAACACAAACTAGGGACAAAGCAGTAAACTATCTCATGCATTCAACTATCATAGGAGGACAAATGAGTATTGAGCATTAACACAATAGTGCAATATCAAGGATTCACAACTAAATCATACTCATATAATTCAAAAACATATAGGTATGCAGAAGGAAAGAAAGAAAATTAACATTGCAAGGGTTAAAAGCACTAACCAGTAGCACTAACCAGTAACTAGCTACCTCTACCGAACTTCATTTTTTTTGTTAAACTGAAAACCAAACCATTAAAGTCGACCACCGAACCAAGCACTGAACATTTTAAAACTATATACCGCAAACCGACTGAATAAACTGATAGTGCGAGAATATAAAGCGTGTCCTAATTTGGGAGCCTCGTTGTGCCCGAGGTAGGCCTAGCGACAAATTCATTTGGAAAACTTGGATGCCAAAATGCCTCATTTCATAAATGTAAAAATAGACTAATCCAAAACGACAATAAAATAATAAGTAGGAAATAAAGTCACTAAAGGCCATTGGCCTTATTACATTGATAAAGCGAAAAAGGAAATCCTATCCTACTTGGTTCCCAAGCTCGCGCAATCCCAGAAGTAGGTATGCTTTGGCCACATGCCTTCATTCGTTTCCCTCAGCTTTCTGACAGTCTTCAACTCTCTTGATGATCTTACCTTCCAGCTCAACTATGCCTCTCTCCAAGTATTCCAGCTTCCTGTTGGAACAGACGGCCATGTCCTTCCATTCTTCAATCAACCTTTTGTTGGTTTCATGCATCTCACGGTGCTCATTTTCACACTCACGAATCCTCTTGACCAACCGATTGTACTTGAACTTAGCCTCGACACTCTCATCTATGATTCTGTGGCCTCGGTCGATCCCTGGCCTGATTAACCCATCCAAGTCGTCTTCTAACCACCATGAGTAGAAAGGTGCACAATATGCGTGATACCTGTCTAGTTCAATTGTGTTTTTCTCCATTATTATATTACAATGCCACATGTGTTGGGCTTGGCACTTGTAGGGAATATCATCATCCTGGAAATCAGCTTGGAAATGGCTCATCTTGTCGACCCTTGGCACAACTTGCTTTCTACCTGCTTGTCTCATGACCCGGAGAGGAACGTAAGGATATATTCCTCTCAGCCCAATTAGCACCAAGTGTGGTGCATCCCTATACCTGACAATGAATTCGTCTGTTGGAAACCACTCGAACATCCACTGTACCTGCTCCTCCGTCAAATTGTCAAAGAACTCTACCCATTCCTTGGCAGTCTCTGGCTGAGCAAATATGTTAGGAATACATGTCATTCACTTAGTGTGATGGAAAGCGATGTGGTCGCTCCATGCCTTTCGCGAAAATTCTTGCTGATACTGACCCTTTTGGAGATGTTCTACGAGCCACAGTTATAGTAACAGGTTGTAACCTTCGAAGTGCTTAGCTCCTCTTTGACGGAGTTCTAAGGCTCGATAAATGTCCGCGATGATCATAGGGACGATGCTAAAGGCTTTCCCGTCATCCCCTCCATCAAAGTCTTGGTTACCATAACTAACCTAGTGTGAATCCTTTCTTTCTTTGTTGGGAACACGATTAACCCTAGAAAGCAAATAATGAAGACAAATACCCTACGGTTAGTATGTCCCAAAGATCTAATGGCAAATTATTTATGCTAGGTACGGTATGATTTTCTGTAACCGTACCTTTCAAATAAGTACTTGTGATGACCCAAAAGGTCATCTTATGTAAATTTAATTATGACTGTGTTCCGAGGCCCCGAAAGCTTCCGTTAATCACACCTCGATGTGCGTGCGCAACCCGGGCGCGTTGCCGGGAAGCCTTATGTGAAAACTTGATAAAGAGTTGAATTTATGATAATTAATTGAATAAAGTTGACTTTGGTCAACATTTTTGGTAAACAGACCCGAATCCATGATCTGCGGTCTCGGAAGGTCCGTAGGAAAATATGGGACTTGGGCGTATGACCGGAATCGAATTCCGAGGACCCAAGTCCGAGAAATGAATTTTTAAAGAAAATTATTTTCTGAAAATAATAAAGGCTTATAAAAATGAACCTTGATGTGAAACCTGTGCTGCCGGACCCGTGTTATGGTTTTGAAGACCGTAACAGATTTAATATGTGTTATTTAAGTTATCTGTGAAATTTGGTAAGAGACAGACTTGATTTGACGGGCTTCAGATCAAAATGGGAAAATTTAGAGTTAATGAAGTTTTGAGGATTTTCATAGACTTGAAATTTGGTTTGGTATGTGATTTTATGTTACCGAGGTCCGAATGCAATTTCAAGATCGGGAATAGTTCCTTTATGTCATTTACGACTTGTCTGCAAAATTTGAAATCATTCCGAGTAGTATAGACCGGTTCGACGCATTGAAATGAATTCTAGAGTCTTAAGTTCTTAAGCTTGATTCAATTTGGTTTTGGGGTTGAATTCTGAGATTCGCTGTTGTTTTTCGCGTTCCGGAAGTTCGAGCGAGTCTGTATCATGAATACAGACTTGCCGGTGCTTTTGGACGGGCTCTCGAGGGGCTCGGGTGAGGTTTGGACCCCCGGGAGCTAAGTTGGAAAAACTAGATTTTGCTGTCTGGTTTCCTTCTCTGCGATCGTGGAGAAGGAATTTGGCTGGGCTGCTGATTGTTCTTCGCGATCGCAACTTCCTCTTCGCGATTGCGGAAGGCTGGACTCCATGTCTTCACGATCGCAGCCCCATCCTCGCGATCGCATAGTGCCAAGCCAGGGTCGGGCACAGTTACTCTTCGCGATCATAGGACCTCTGCCGCGATCGCAGAGGTCTGGCCAGTTGGCCTTCGCGATCGCAGGACCTCAGCCACGATCGCAGAGGTCTGGCCAGTTGGCCTTCGCGATCGCAGGCCCCTTGTCGCGATCGTTGTGAAGGAATCCCTGGGCAGTGTTATTAAATACGGGACTTAGCATATTTCCTCCATTTTCATATTACTCCTCAAGTTTTTAGAGAGCTCTTCAAGGAACCTTCCACCATTGTTATTGAGGTAAGTAAATTTCACAGTTTTACTAGTTTCAAACATTAATTCCTAGTTAAACTCCATACTAAATTATCTAAAATCATAGAATTAGGTAGTAATTTTAGGGTTCTTGAGGATTTTGTAATTTTCCATTTTAGGCCATGAATTCAAGTAGAAATCACACCTTAATGATCCTTAGGCTATGGGTGAGTGATCCCTTCGAGAATTTTCAGAATTTGATCATGCGGGACCGGAGTTGGAAATTGGGAATTCTTCAAGAGTAGCGATTTTTATTGAATAGCTAGGATAACTTCCCACATTGTGCATGCATTGATTCAATTGTACCCCTTTTGGCTAGTTGCGAGTCCTCGGGTGTAGAGTTCGGAGTTTCGGGCGCAATTGTGGTCCGAGGGGTAGATTCGGCACGAGGTGAGTCTCCTTTCTAACCTTGTAAGAGGGAATTGTCCCCATAGGTGATGTATATGCTATGTGTAAATTGTTTGGGGGCTACGTACGCGCCAAGTGACGAGAGTCCGTACGTAGCGGCTATTATTGTTTTGTCCCGGTAGTTAGGCCCACATCCTGCCTTGTATGCTTCCTCGTAATGCCTTATATGCTTCCTTGCAATGCTTTATATGATTCATGGTGATGCCATATGTACTATGAGATTATGTTGTGTATAGTATTATTCCTCTGAGGCTTATGGAAATTGTTTAATGGAAAAGAATTTGCTATGAAAAAGTAGTTGAAACATATATGGGATCGGGCCGTATGCCACGACAGTGTTGAGAAGTATTTGTGATATATATGGGATCGGGCCGTACGCCACGGCAGTGTTGAGAAGTATTTGTGATATATATGGGATCGGACCGTACGCCACGGAAGTGTTGAGAAGTATTTGTGATATATATGGGATCGGGCCGTACGCCTAGCTAGTTCTACTCTTCAAAGACCAAATTTCAACTTCAAAATCAAGTAAGAAAACAAAGCAATAACTTTTTCTTAACACAATTTGGGAAATTATATACTGTAATTATAGAAGATCTTGAATCATTTAATAAATCTATGATGAATTACAGAAATTCTTGAGGACTTTCACAAACAGGTAAAACAGACTCCTATTTTCGGAGTTCCTTGAATTACTACAACGTTCCAAAAATTCTATCAATGCCAACAAATTTTGAGACACAACAAAATAGAACACAAACTAGGAAGATATTCATGGTTTCAACTCATTTGAGAATTTTATCAAATACTACGTGTGCAATTTTAACAACAAGGTTCTTCTACAAGATTTCGTTCACTCCGCAACACAATCCTTACTTATTTGAGCTTAACAATCTTCCCAACAACCGTATTAGTACAAGCATGTATCTACAATACTCTTACACCGAGGAATCATACTCGCCATCACCCATCTTTTACCCCAAACTCGAAATTAAAGACTAGGGTATGAAACCATACCTCTTAGATGAAGATCTTGTGATTGGCTTCCTTGATTCTTGAAGATTGTTGCATGATTGGATGATTAGATTGTTAGATTTCCTCCCTCTCTCTAAAATGCCATTACCTCTCTCTAAAATCCTCAGAAAATTGCCCCAAAATAATCCCCAAAGTCTATTTATCAATATGGGGCCGGGTTAAGAAAATAGAAAAATTAACCCTCCGAACTCAGGTTTGCGGTCGTAGAATGGACCGCATAATGAGTGTGCGGGTCGCACAATGGACCGAAAAATTGATGCCCAGAACTGGTTGCACTGGTCAATTTTGCGACCATTATGCGGACAGTAGAATAATTCTGCGGTCGCAAAATTGGCCGGATAATCATATTATTCCAGCCTTTGTCAATTTTGTCAAAACGTCTTGTATAAGTGTCGAAATGACATACAGTTTGAAGCGTTAGAAACTATACTTGAAAATATTTAATTTATAGGTCACCCATCATATAAATATTTATATATATGTAGATATGCTCATCCAAAGTGTGGTCTTGTGTGTACTCATTTTGAACCTTTGGCCTATCATGTAATTTTAAACTTCACTTGGACTTAGGGCTATCCTTAGACCCCACATCACTCATAATATGCCTCGTACACTTATTATCATATCCAATTGGTACATTATATTAATCGCCCTCGTCTGCACACAAAATAATATAATTAGTACAAATCAACTTTCTTACTAGCGCTTAAGTGCTTCGAAATTTTCCGCTGTGTTACAAAGATGCTGCCCGTTGTAATATAAAATATGGTTGTTGTTCGTTGTGCGATAGTAGTACCTTTCGTAACTTGATGATAGTATTTTTATGTTTTTTTTTATTAAGGTGTGACAAGACGAGTTTAACGTGGTTATTGGTAAGAATTATTTAAGGTATGTTAAGGCTAAAACTTTCCTTCATTTTTGCATGTTTTTGCAACTACAGGCGTTTGATAACGAGATTAAAGTGAAGTATGTATTCCTTAATTTATGTACATTATCCTAGTCACATAAGCTACAATATTCTCCTTTATATGGACTTTATATTCAGTGAAGTATCGTCCTTTTCTAGTCAAGAAAGTAGAGGGTCTATATATACAGTATTAGAGTATTTTCACCACGGTCAAGCTATAATAAATAAGAAGGCCATGATTGGGCAACCTCCGATCAGATGGTAAGTTATAAACTGAGCCTACTATGGCCGAGCCTCTACGAGCGGGCCTACAATGTCCGAGATATATAGCCTAGTGATAAGTTGGTATTTTACTAACTTATCTCCTCTCAATATTTAATCTTTTGTATAATTTTGGTAGGAAACTAGGACATTTTCTAAGGTATATTGGCAATTTTCAGGTGTCATGTGATTTGGAAAAGAAATGGAAGAAATCAAGTCAAAATGTGCCAAAATGATAAAAAATAACTGATGTCAGGTACTCTCCGCGATTGCAAAGATTGGACTGCGATCGCATAGGTTTGTGAAAGTGACAATCACGATCGCAAATCTCTTTACGCGATCACGATGAAGAAATTGGTCACCAGCCCAAGGATGTTCTACGGGACTTCAAAGTTGGGTCTGCGATCACAGAAGTCTTGAAGCTGATTCTACGCGATCGAAATCGAAGTCACGCGATCACGATGCATAAAAGCTGGGCGAAATCTGGCAGAATTGGAATTTCACATTTTTATCTCCAAAATCATTTTTATACACGACCTAGAAGATATTTTCAATATCTTTGGCAATGTTTTAGCATACTTTGAGGCTTGAAGACAAGAGAGAACATTTTTGGAAGCTAGGGTTTGCACACACACTTGGGTTTTGAATATTTCAAGCTTGTGGTTAAGGATTTCTTACCCATTTATGTTTATTTCTTCATTTATTTTCTTTGTATTGTATATTTAAGCGTGTAGTATTTATTTCCAACACTAATTCTTGTTTATGGAAATATTCATGTTTAATGTGTGGATTAAATACCTTGTTGTGCTTATGTGTTGGATGATTTTTAGTTATTTATGAAGTGAGTTAGTGTTTCTTTAATTATTCTTGTTCTTTAATGTTTACAAATGGATTAGCTAACCCTAGGACTCACCCATTAACTCGGAATTAATTTTGGAAAAGATAATTTGGGGTTGGGAAAGATTAATTAACAAGAGCTTGAGGCTTTAACCATCATTTTATAGATTCTACCTAGGAATAGGATGGAACTACTTGTAGCCATATCCGGTTGTGCTTAATCTCTTAATTGGGTTAGGAATAAATTAGTTAGGAAGTCTTGTTAGTCTTTGGAAGAAGCTAATTAAGAATTATTATCCGTAGCTAATTAACATAAACTCGCTCATATTTGTAAAGTCGTGAAATACATTGGATCGTTACTTGAGTGTAATTCCCGATGCATCCATACTTGTTGCCATTGATCAGTTTACTTGCTTTATAGTTTATTTTATATTTTTGCATTTAGATATAAATATTTTCACAACAGAAATCTAAGTGTTTGGCATTGCGCGATAAGTAATAATTCTCTTACATTCCTAATCGCCTACATATTGTTTTCTGTGGGATTCGACCCCAACCTGGTTAGGTTACTATATTTGACATTGATCGCTTACACTATTTTAAGGTGTAATTTGAGCGTATCACCTAGTATGGGAGAGCGCCTAAGAGCGAGCCTACTACGGCATAACAGTTATATGTATAAAGCCTTATAGGGTCGGACAACTTTTTACTTACTATATTGGGGGAGTTAAGTCAGTATCAACAGGTAAGCATTCCTTCAAATCATCATCGACTCTAAATTACTTTCACTTATTATATTATCAGTTCAGTTTTAGATTTCAGTTATCCTACTGCCTTACATACTCGTACATTATTTCGCACTAACGCCCCATTTTCTAGGGACGCTGCATTTCATGCCTGCAGTTTCTGATAGACGGCTGGATAGACCTTCCTAGAAGACAAGGTCAAACATCAGCTTGGTTGGTAAGCTCCACTTCCTCGGAGTTACAGGTCTATACCGTGGAGTCCACCTTATATATATGTTTGATGTGTAGGCCGAGGCCTTATCCCAACCATGATATTGTTTTATTACCTCTATAGGCCTGTTGACAAGTCCTGTATAGTTTTTATATATCAGTAGATGTTCATGGGGATCTCGTGAAACCTACACAATTTTATATATATATATATATATATATATATATATATATATATATGTGTGTGTGTGTGTGTGTGTGTGTGTGAGTTTTTCAACATGTTTACCCCTCATACGAGATAGACGATATTTTCATATGATTTGAAATATGGACTAATCGTCCTAACTAGAGGGTAACCACTCCAAAGTTTACAATTACAAAGTGGTACGCTCCAGTTGAGTATGGCACTAGGTGCTGGCCACGCCGCGTCATGTTTGGGGCGTGATAGGAATGTAACATATAAAGCATTACTTTTGCTAGAACAATTGTAGTAATCCTGTTTACATAGCCACAAATGAGGTTAAGCATTTTTTATATAAAACACACCCTCAAATGAAGGCATAATAATAGGCTAATGTCTAATCCAGTCATAAGGCACTCATAGCACTTTTGTACACACTCGTCACCTCGCGTACATGTTGTTTTTCACGTAACACGAATAAGCAATTATGGCCAAATCTTAAGGGGTATTCCCCCTTACAATATAAATCAAGATACTTGCCTCAAAAAAGGCAGGCTCGCATCCCAAAAATCGGCGAATGTAACAAATCTCGGTCACCCATCAGTATATGAGTCCAAATATACAAGTTTCATCCAATTCCAAATCTGAATTGAGGTTCAAACCTCTATTTTTTATTCTAGACAAAAATACTAGTCTGGAATACAAATAGCAATAAGGTCTGAATGAAAAATAACAGTATTAAAGGAAAAGATACGCTAAGATTGTGGCCGAGATGCAGCTCTGCCTCGTCTCTCAAAAGCTAAACTCAACAATAAGCCTCAGCTACACGTGGCTTGGTCAAACACGTGGATCTGCACAATTAACTGCTGAGTGTTGTATGAGTGCAACCAGCTCCATGTGCTTAGAGTATCATAACTAACCTCGACGAGCTAAAAGAAGCAAGAATTATTCATGATACTCAATAAACACCTATGTAGTTCAAAAATCTCACAAGTTACCGAGCAATAATCTGAGAAAGTCATGAAACATAGAAAAAGCCATCTTGGTGCAAAAAAAAAACATAACATATTCTGCTAAGTCAACGATCCGACATATAAAGAAGAAACGCAAATAAAATAGGTAAAAATTTAAGGAAATTACAAGTAAAGATTAAATGCAATAACTGAATCAAGCACTGGCCAATCCCTTCAACATATCGCATGTACTCTATCAAGAAAGAAACATGAGAGGGTGACCCTATGGGGATGTATCCTTATGCACATGCTGCACGAGCAACTCACGTGTTGCACGGAAAATAATGTGCTAATGGTAACAATATCTCTTATCCGCACGGACAACTCCCGTGCTATCATATCTCAACCGCACAACCATATCTCATGAAAATAATCACAATTGCACAAACCACTAACCTTCTACCAGCACAATCCATATTACACAAAAGAAGATACACAAGTTTACATGACCATTTGATATCAAGTTTCATAGTCATGGCCAGTGATAAGTTACATGCTAAAGTCTACGCATGTCCGTAGTGTGCTACCAAAGCTCGTTAGGAAATTTCATCACCAAAGTAGCAATTATCGATTACAATCAGGAGATTAGCCTTTATGTAACGTCAAACACGATTAAAATTTCTCACAAATGGGTACAAATATAAGAAACATCACAGCTTGAACATAAGCAGTCAATTAAAGGCTTATCATAGCCTAAGCACTATCCCGAGCATGTATAATATCCCGGTGCTCACACATTTGATCAATCTGTAATGACCCGACTATTCGTTCTAGGATCCCGTTCCTTAAATAAAACCTTCCATAGCGGCTATTCGTGCTTTATGACTTGCGGGGACGGGTGGTTCGGGATTCGGGAATGGTTTGAGTGATTTAGGAACACCTGGTTCTTTAAGGTTGGCCTATTTGGCCAAGTTTGACTTCAGCCAGCATTTTGAGCAAACGACCTCGGAATCGATTCTGACAGCTCCAGTAGCTCCGTATGATGATTTCAAACTTCGGCGTATGTTCGGCTTGGGTTTTCGATGACCCGGAAGCATTTCGGCGCCCGAAATGGAAATCATGATATCCTTATGTTTGAAATTTGGTTTGGGATGTGATTTTATGCAATAGAGATCCGAACGGAATTCCGGGATCGGGAATAGTTCTATATGGTCATTTATGGCTTGTCTGCAAAATTTGAGGTCATTCCAAGTAGTATAGGCATGTTCAGTGCATTGAAGTGAATTCTAGAATCTTAAGTTCTTAAGTTTGATTCAATTTGGTTTTGGGGTTGAATTCTGAGTTTCGTTGTTGTTTTTCACGTTCCGGAAGTTTGAGCGAGTCTGTATCATGAATACAGACTTGCCGGTGCTTTTGGACGGGTCCCCAGTGGCTCGGGTGAGTTTTGGACCCCCGGGAGCTAAGTTGGAAAAACCAGATTTTTGCTGTCTGGTTTCCTTATTCACGATCGCAGAAGGTGGGTCGCGATCGGGGAGAAGGTATTTGGCTGGGCTGCTGATTGTTCTTCGCGATCGTAGCTTCCACTTCGTGATCGCGGAAGGTTGGGCCCTTGGCCTTTTGATCGCATCCCAGTCTTCGCGATCGCGGAAGGCTGGACTCCATGCCTTCGCGATCGCAGCCCCATCCTTGCGATCATAGTCTCAAGTTAGGGCCGGGCACAGTTTCTCTTCCTGATCGCAGGACCTCTGCCGCGATCGTAGAGGTCTGGCCAGTTGGCCTTCGCGATCGCAGGGCCCTTGTCGCGATCGCAGTGAAGGAATAACTGGGCAGTTTTATTAAATACGGGACTCAGCCTATTTCCTCCATTTTCATCTTCCTCCTCAAGTCTTTAGAGAGATCTTCAAGGAACCTTCCACCATTGTTATTGAGGTAAGTAAATTCCATGGTTTTAATAAGTTTTAACATCAATTCCTAGCTAATTCTCTCTTCTAAATCATCAATTCTTGAAATTTGGTAGTAAATTAGGGCTTATGGGAGAATTAGTGAATTATCCGTTCTAAGCCATGAATTCATGTATAAATCACGTAACTATGATCCTTAGACTTCGGGTAAGTGATTCCCTCGAGAATTCTCGAAATCCGAACGTGTGGGCCCGGGGTCAAAATTCCAAAATCCTTCAAGAATGCCTAATTTTGGGTTTATTGGTTAATTCTTCTTCTTTGGACATAAATTTATTCAATTACGCTATATTTGGCTTGTTGCGAGCCGTCGAGGGTAGATTTCGGAGATTCGGGCACATCCTTGATCCGAGGGGTGATTTCGTCGCGAGATGAGTCTCCTTTCCAATCTTGTAAGGGGGAAATGTCCCCATAGGTTCCTTATTTGTTATGTATACATGTTGTGGGGGTCGCGTACATACCAAGTGATGAGAGTCCGTACATGGCGACTATATTGCTATGTCGGGTAGCTTTAGGACTCACGAGCATGCCTCTATGTGCCTTATTTGTACCATTTATGTATTGTAAGTTGTGATTGTTGTTGAGATGACATGGATAGGTGAAATATTATGATTTCAATCCCAGTTGGCTACAATGGTATTGGCACGGTCCTGTTGAGTTCACTGTTGAGTCGGTACACATATATACCTATATATGTATATGCACTTGTTATCGAGTTAGCATACGAGTCGCAGACTGGAGGCGCGATCGTAGGTCAGCTTATATATCATTATTATCGAGTCAGCACACGAGTCGCAGGCATGATGCGCGATCGTGGGTCTGCTTATCATTATTGAGTCAACACACGAGTCGCAGACTGGATACGCGATCGTGGGTCAGCTTATCATTATCGAGTCAGCACACGAGTCGCTGGTATGATGCGCGATCGTGGGTCAGCTTATTACTATTGAGTCAGCACGCGAGTCTCAGGTATGATTCGCGATCGTGGGTTAGCTTATGACCTCAGTCCTTATGACCACCCTTATGACTCCGGCCGGTTGTCTTGTTCTGGAATTGTTTTATCACTTGAGTCTGAGTCACTTATAGTGGGATTGACAGGTATTTTGTAAATGGAGGATTTGGCACTTGCAGTTCATTTTCAGTTGTTACTTGGATTACATTATTTGCTTATGTACTTGTTGATTTCTGCTTCACATGCCTACTGCTCTAGCCATATCTCTTTTTATATTATATTGCTGGACCTTAGTGAGTATCTAGTTGACCTCTCGTCACTACTCGTTCAAGTTTAGACGGGATACTCACTAGGTACATATTTATTTATGTACTCATGCAGCACTTCTTCTTCTTCTGTACTTGATTGTACAAGTCCGGAGGCTGGTACATCTGATTATCAGGCCAGTGCTAGATACTGATTTGTGTGATTAGACTTCACGGTGAGATGTTCTTGCTGGCGACCTCCTAGCAGCACCCTGAAGTTCCTTTTGTTATTTTCCCCGTCTATTTCATCCAGATTAAGGATTTGTATCTATATGTATCTTGTATATTCCGATAGTTGCCCGTGATACTCGTGACACTAGTTCCTGGCTCACATGTAGCGTATATTTTGGGTTTTTGGGAAATATATATTATATATATATGCTTACCGTTTGGTTCACGTATTTATGGTTTTACTTCATATCACAGGCTATTATCATATTCATATCTGATTAAAAATTAGTAAATGTTGGAATGTTAGGCAACTAGGGAAGGTAACTCATAGAGTCATTCATGTTGGCTGGTCAAACCCGCTGTTGGGTGCCATCACGACCTAAATTAGGATTTGGGTCGTGACAACGTGGTATCAGAGCTTTAGGTTCACGCAGTCTCACGAGTCACGGGCAGACCTAGTAGAGTCTTGCGGATCGGTACGGAGACGTCTGTACTTATCTTCAGGAGGCTATAGGGTGTTAAGAAACTCTTCTTTGTTCATATCCTATCGTGCAACCGATGATGTACTCAAAATTGATCTTCTACTCTCTCACAGATGGTGAGGACGCGTGCTTCTCATGTGATCCGGGAGAGGCTGCTACCCCCGCCGCTCGAGGCCGTGGTAGGGGCAGAGGTAGGGCACCTGCTCGAGGCAAGGGACGAGGGCGTCCTAGAGTTGTACCAGTTGCACCACTTGAGGATCCTATTATTGAGGAGCGGGATGAGTTGCCTCCCGTTGCTCCTGCTCCTGCAGACTTTATGACGGCGCCAGGCTTCCAGGATGTCATGGACCGCATATTGAGATTCATGGACACCACGTCCCAGGCAGGCGTAATACGATAGAGTTTAATATAAATGAAAAAATAGAGTTACCAGAAGCCGAATTGGATATACTCAATATATCTCCCTAGAACTATGTAGTACAGAGTCACGAGCTCTTACTTAATACATAAATAACATTCAATATACAATATTGTTGGAATGTAAAATTAACAGTATTAACTTAAAGGATGAGATTCCAAGTGTCTGTGGCAACATGCATGTCTAGCTTGAATCCTCATGACCGATGCAAGCTATCACTCCCAAGACCTGTTGCATCCAACACCTGGATCTGCACAAAATGTACAAAAGTGTAGATGGAGTACACCACGATCGATATCTAATAAGTATCAAGACTAACCTCTGTAAAGTAGTGACGAGGTTCAAGTCATGTTATACTCACCAGTCAAATAATATTTGCAATCTATCACTAACTTGCAACATAATAAGTAATGAAAAATAACATGAACAATCTCATTAGGACATGTGATAACAACTCAACATAGAAGAATTCACCATTGTCAACAAACTCATCAGATAGAATTGCGGTCATATGATAGCATGTCAAATATAACGAACAACTGACTAAAAATGCAAGACGGAGTTTTAAAACAACACACCTATGATCGGAATAGCAACCTCACCTCAACACATAAATAAGATCAAGACAAACACCCCCAAATCATCACATAACATCATCAACAATGCGACCTTTATTTTGCCGCACGTGCAAGTAACAATAATTGCCCTCTATACTTCGCCACATGCACATATCACCACCCTTATTTTTCCACGCGGGCAACCTTAGAAAACGCCACCTTTATTTCGCCCCACGCGGAAATAATAATCACAATCGCTTGGTAAAGAACTCATTCCAATTCGAAAATAATCCGCTCAACATGTCCACATGTGCCCACAAGTGATTAAGCATGTTTAATATAAAATACATCCTCAAATTAAGGCATAAAAATAGTCTAAGTTCTAATCTGTTCATGAGCCACACATAGCACATGTGTACACGCTCGTCACCTCACGTACATGTCGCTTTTCACATAATAGGAATAAGCAATTATGGCCAAATCCTAGGGGTATTCCCCCACAAATGGATGAACAAGATACTTACCTCAAATAAGAAAAATAAGTACTCTAAGAAGCCTTTGCATATTGAATCAGCTTACGAACGGGTCAAATCTAGCAAAAAATAACTCAATAACATTAAACACGACTATAGAAATTGATTCTAAGTAATAGAGCTCAAATATTTATTTAACATCAAAAAGTGAACAAAAATGTCAACCATGGTCTGCCTCCTGGAACCCGAATAAAGTCAGAAATCTCGTTCACCCATTGGTATACGAGTCCAAATATACAAAAGTTCTGCCAAAATCCATAATTTTTCTCACTTAGAATCACAATTAAAATGAAAATTCACCGATTAAATCATGAATAATAACCATATCCAAGTAAAAAAAAGTTATCCAATCCATATAATGAGCTCAAAGTCTCGAAAATAACAACTTAAAGGTCTGCCCTGTGATACCCATTGCGAAAGTGGCAAAATCCTCGCGTATACGAAGTACAACCCATTACTACCAAAATTATCCTTTGCGAATGTAGTCTGGCACCAACAAATGCAATGCACAACATCCATTTTCCTGCTGCAACACAATCACCCACCAGCGAACACGAACACGAACGCCAAACACCTAACAACCCCATCCGGCCTTCCCTCAACGCGAAAGCGATAACTTGGTCTCTAACACGAAGGCCACTGCTCAGCATGCACCCATAGCGTGTCACATCAATCACGAATGTGAAGATAAAAAATACACAAACCTAAAAGAGCCTTCGCGGTCGTAAGACATGCTCTGCAATTGCTAAGCACATCGTACCTCAACAACTTTAGAGTTCCAAACTAGTTCAAAAATTATATGAAATATATTCGAAACACCCACAAGCCCTTAGTAACCCTCGTCCAAACATACCAACCAGTCCCAAACCATAACATCGAACTACTTGAGGTCTCAAATCACACAAAATAATATCAAAGTCATAACTCGCACCTCAATTCAAGATAAATGAAGTAATCCCCTTTCAATATTCAAATCGTATGTCGAACCAGTTCTAACCAGCTTGGAATAACCTAAACTTTTGCACATATGTTTCAAAAGACATAACAAATTTATTCAAACTCCCGAAATAACAATCCAAACCAGATAACACCATAACCAACACATGATAAAGCATATGTACTTTCCAAACATTCAATTAGAACTTTCGCCAATTAGAACCAAATCGACATAGGGGCCTCCAAATCCAAAGCCAGACATATGCCTATGTCCCAATTCACCATACAAATCTACATCAAAACACCATTTTGGGATATTTTACACAAAGGTCAAACCTTGGTCAACTCATATAACTTAAGTTTTCAACCTTCATTTCCATGCAAAACCTTCCAAAAATCAAACGAACCATCCTATCAAGTCATATAACAACAAATACACATACGTGAATTATAAAATGGGAAAACAGGTTCAAATGTAGAAAATGATTAGTCGGGTAGTTACATCATACAAACTCGCTTAAAATGGGAAAACAGGCTCAATTGTAGAAAATGACTAGTAGGGTTGTTACATCATACAAACTCGCTCACATGCTCAAATTATAATAATAACATCCATAACCACCAATCGAACATCAAAATGCATCATGCAAACTTTAAAATTCAAACATTTCAATATTCACAACAAAGCGTCTGATTCCTACCAAATGAAAAAATATACCTATATCTAGTCTCGGAAAAATGATCCGACCCTGATAGCCTAAAAGTCAACCCGTGGTAACACTTATGAAATTGTCAAACTTTCAAATTTCCAACTTTCGGTAAAAGGAGCTAAATCATCCTACAAACATCTAAATCCAAATCCAGGAATACGCCTAAGTCCCAAATCATCATACAAGCCTATTGGAACTATCAAAGTATGGACATTGACATAAACCTCAAACCTTGATCAACTCTTATAACTTATGCTTCTAACAACGAAACTAGTGTTCCAAGTCACTTCAAAACCTTTCCGGAACAAAAGCAACCATCTCAGAAAGTCAAAAGACATCAACTAAGATCATATAAAGCATTGAATAGTAGAATGGGGCTCAAATACTCAAAACGACCGGCCTTCTCATTAGAGTAGTGTCACGACCAAAACCTACCAAGTTGTGATGGCACTTTACTATAATGCTATGTAAGTCAAACATAGAACAAGGCAACTCAAATGATATATTAATAATAACAAGGAATAAAATCAGTTAATTATATACGACATCCTAAGGGCTGCCAATACAAGCCATTAGCCACTATGATTTAGTTTTATCAAATGGAAATGAAAATAATTGCAATTTATTTTTGAAATTTACATAGGTAAAACTACCATGAAAAAGTGGTAGCTTGAATTTGGAACGCTGGAACGTCTTCACTACAAGGCTTCGTCTTCCACAGCTACGCGGCGCAAAGATCCACTCAAAAGGATCAAAAGCGTAGTATTAGTACATCGACCCAATGTACTCAGTAAGTATCTTGACTAACCTCGGTGAAGTAGTAGTGAGATTTTAAGTCAAAGATACTCACTTAATATGTACTTGTGTGGGATTTTACTAGGTTGTTGTTGTTGTTGTTGTTGGTGCGGAGTTAGATTGCCGAGCTCATGACCCAAAGACCAATAAAGATCGAGATCACCCAAGATCGAGACAAAGCAAGATCGGTATCGAGCGAGACCGAGGGATGTTTACCGAGTGAAATAACAAAAATCCAAAAGAGACAACGTAGCACTAGGGAACGACAGCCTCGATAGGGTCCCGATTGTAGATCTAATCGATGACAGCTCCCACGTGGCCATTATTGAAAATTTGGTCGTCGATCCTGAAAGTAGCATCCATAGGGATGTTTGATCGGACGCTGAAAGCACACATGGCGACGAAGAAGGCGGGATCATCTTTTGAGTGATCTTCGAGTAGTTGCAGGATCAACAAGCCACAATAGCACAACTCAAAAACCAGAACCATGCACCAGGCAATATCGAGCCCGAGATGTCCCAATAAGTTGTTCATAAGGTCTTATCGGTGTCAACAAAATTGAACAGAAATGAATCAGGGACCGATCCCAAGATCATGAAGATTATCGTGGAACTAACGAAGCGAGTTGAACCGGGAGAAAAGAAGATTGAAGCAAATGACAAGAAGGTGGAAACCTATAATTCCAGGGCTGATCAAATCTCGGGGGCACCGCCAATATTAAATGGTTTATATTCCAAAATGTTTTTAGAAAAGACCTTCCCCCTAGCACGATGTCATGATCCAAACTCGGGGAGCATGAACGACTCTAAATTGAGTTAACCCGGTCGAGCAAGCATATTAGATTCATTCTACAAAAAATTATTCATGACAAGGAGAAGGCATATTCAAATTAATTGGAAATCATGTATACAATACGAAATCATTTCCATTAGTTACTTCATTTTTTTAATGTCTCCAAACATGCACATTTTCATTGGCTAAAGTGGAGTAAATGCTTCAAACACATCATACGTCGTTTAACCTTCCCTACACCCATTTACAACCCACACTATGTATATGATTCCAATAATAGTTTCAACAGTATGATAGTAATTCCGGAAACAAGGCTCCACCTATACCTCAAAATGTGATGATATAATAAACAAAGGATGCACAACCCTATTCTGAAGTGAGGCTCACCAAGTCTATTGTGAGGATGATGTAATGCTATCACTGATCAGTGCTACCAGCTATGGGACCACCTGCATCCGTTAAAGATGTCGCACCCCCGGTAAAAAGGAAGTTGGTACAGTCGAATAGTACTAGTATGTATAACTAAACACCATCTTAGTAGAATGAATAAAAATACTTGAGAGAAAATCATAAAATCAATAGAAGAATCAAACAATACCAAAACATCAAGTTAAGAACCATAAATATTTTCAAGTAAATTTCCATGTTTTTAGATTGGGAGATCATTAGTACTAATATACCATCATTCACAATACCGCCGTACTGTTACACGGAGTCGGATCACGGACCTATCGGGTAGGCCGCCTCATTTGAGACATCAACCACAATCACAATTTCAATTACAATTTCCAGCACAGTCACCACCATGTGTGCATCATGACGTTCGATCATGACCTAATCGGTTATGCCGACTCACCCAAGACATTACTTTTTTCTGTCAATCATCTCACTTCATACCTCTTTCACATCTTTTCAATTCATCGGCACTAATGGACACAATTATAATATCATTCTTGTAACTTGGCCGAATTTAATATTTCATGTTTCACTTTTTGCTGTTCACACGTCATCCTTATTATCGACAAAAAGACATTTCGATTCAAGACTTTTAGGTACACATGAGAGCAATTAAGAGTGTTTAGACATATAGAGATTTTTCACATAATTTGGTATGATAACTATCTTTCAAACTTGACTTGAAGTCGTAACATTTATAACACACAAGCTATACTTTGAATATATCAGCAAATGATAACACATCATGGTAAAAGCATTTGGAACACATGTGGAACATATATCTTTCAATACAAGTTTACACGCAATAACCAAAATAATAATGACCAACTCGGGTCTTACATAACTTACATGAACACCGTGGAAATTTAGTTCTAAGAAAGGGGATTTATCTAATATACCTCAATTGAACTTCCTTAAACACTAAAATATCCCATAATTCTTAGCAACTTCTATCTATTTTAGAAATATAATAAGTTGAACCAAAACTAGGAATATGATACTGATTCTAGCTCATTTGAGCATTTTATCAAACACTAGGTGTGCCTTCAATCTATTTTAGAAATATAATAAGTTGAACCAAAACAGACCTGTTTCAGCAGTCGCATAATGCACCATACAACCTACCTATGAAAAATATCAAGGCTGGATTATGCGATCAGAGTGCGGCCCGCAAAATTGTTTTAAGGTCGTATAATTAGCCTAACGAATGACATAAATAACGGCCCAAATGTCTCACTCTGACCATTTAGACTGACATGCATTCATATGATAGGTGCTAAGGTATGCTCTTATGTTACTAGACAGTGAAAAGGTTTCATGATGTTACTCGCAAGAGAGTAGAGTGACTGTTCAAACCATGAAAGCTGTATACACTAGCGAGAAAAAACAAGGATGACTGGAGAAGGATCACTACACTGGGATGCTTTACATGGAGAATTACATCACATTGATAAACTTTACGATGGCGCATGTACATGCACAAATGAGCAAATGTTGTACATTTAAATAAGAAGATTTCGTAAGAAATTCGTCAGATATGGTCCCTTGTTGAGAATTTAGGAAAACAAGTGGGAAGTATTAATTATAGAAGTATAACTCAATTCAAGTTCATAATTATGGAACTTAATTCCACAAGAGGATATAAATAAGAGAATTTGTGATAGAGTGGATTCACGAATAACACGTCTCATTCAAGAAGTAGGTGCATGCAATGTTTTGTGACTAAACATCTTATTAAGACCATGTTTACGAGAACTTCTTCAATATGGATGTACATATACAACGAGAAAATGTTTGTGTTGTTCAT
The DNA here is from genome assembly GCA_005239495.1 of Nicotiana undulata. NCBI lineage: Eukaryota > Viridiplantae > Streptophyta > Magnoliopsida > Solanales > Solanaceae > Nicotiana > Nicotiana undulata. The sequence continues at coordinate 26,053 of ML292734.1, read as the reverse complement.
AAGGATGTACTAAGGAGTGACTTACTTGGTGACTTTAGGTTGATAGGGCAATAACTTTGTTTACCGTGAAAATGGTAACTACAATTATATTTAGTTATACGGTTATAGCTAAGTGTGTTAGGATAGAATTAGTTAGAAAACGATGAGAAGCTGAAGGAAAGTAAACCAGAATGCCTTAAATCGAAGGCTCGATGTCGACCTTGAGGGTCCCTGAGATCGGGATTCGGGGCCTAGGTCGGATGGTCGATGGAGCTATAACAAGCTTATAGGCCTTGAGATGCACTATTTATGATCAATGATAATCTATAAATGAAGAACTAGTAAAGAAAGCAATAAATGTACGTAAATGAGCTAATAAAGCGGAATAGGGGATGTTTGGTAAAAAGCAGAGACTGTTCTTGTGCCTTGTATTCAATATGTTGTGTTTACAAAATGACAAGGATCCCCTTTTTATAAGAGGGGGAGACCCAGCATAGTACATAAGCATTAATTGCCAAGATTCGAAATTGATACCGCTATTTAATGATTGAGTACGACATTATACTTTGTCACAGAGCTGTATGCCTCAATCTCCGTGCCGTCTCCTTATACCTACCCCAAACTCGTGTTGCCTCAAGGTCGAACCGTGGGAGCACCCGAAGTCGGACCTCGGGCCATACCTTGAATCTTTCATGGATAGGTCAGCACATGTTACCATAGACGTAAAAATTGGTTTCCCAATTTTGACCGTGTACAGATATTCCTCGCGTTTCTTAGAGCAGAAAGATAAGAAACGTTCGTGAATATCCGTTCCTTCGGTATTCCTCCATGGGATCAGATCACCAGAGCATTTAATGAGCTCCCTTAGAAGGTTGTGCGTGGTCGCTGTCAGCATGATCCCCGAGAAAGCCCGCGACCTGCTAATGATTCAATCATTTCCCAAATGCTGCTTATTCCATCGCAAAAAATACTGCATCCGCATGCCATCCGAATTTCTTCTTTCATTTCAAGCTTTCAAGGATCCCCTTTGTGTTTATCTTCCTCCATATCCATCATTTCTTTCGAATCACTACCAGGCCTGGTTCCTTCATGGCTAAGACTTCCAAGAAGGTCCCTCTAAGGGAGGATTCTTCCCTCGTACGTACGTCCAAATACAAGCCGAAGAAGCCTCTGAGGATAGAGCAATGTATTCCCGGTGATTTTGAGATGACTTCCGATCTCACCATTGATTGCCAACCTAACAAACCGGGTCGATGCGAGCCTGTGTCCAGATATATTAGTATAATTCCCAGGGTCAAGAGGGTGAAACCTGATTGTGGTAGGAGAAAGCAACACTTGTTGAGATTCCCAAGTCTAAGGAGGACATAACCACTTATAAAGATGGATTCCACAGCATCTAAACGTATCCCTTCACACTTGGGCCCGTAGATTCTTCTTCCTCACCATCGATTGATCCGATAATACTCGATTTCTGCTATCATTACCAATTAACACTTGGTCAGATATACCCCTTGTTGATACCCAATTATTCACAAAATATTTTAAAATTGCATTCAGGATTAAAATGAAAATTCAATGATTAAATCATGAATAATAACCAAATCCGAGTAAAAAAAAGTTATCCAATACATATAATGAGCTCAAAGTCCCAAAAATAACAACTTAAAGGTCTGCCCTGCGATACCCATTGCGAAAGTGGCAAAATCCTCGCGTTTAAAAAGTACAACCCATTACTACCAAAATTATCCTTTGCGAATGCAGTCTGGCACCCACGAATGCAATGCACAACATCCATTTTCCTGCTGCAACACAATCACCCACCAGCGAACACGAACACCAAACGCCTAACAACCCCATCCGTCCTTCCCTCAACGCGAAAGCGACAACTTGGTCTCGAACACGAAGGCCACTGCTCAGCATGCACCCATAGCGTGTCACATCAATCACGAATGTGAAGATCAAAAAGACACAAACCTAAAAGAGCCTTCGCGGTCGTAAGACATGCTCTGCAATTGCTAAGCACATCGTACCTCAACAACATTAGAGTTCCAAACTAGTTCAAACATTATATGAAATATATTCAAAACTCCCACAAGCCCTTCGTAACCCTCGTCCAAACATACCAACCAGTCCCAAACAATAACATCGAACTACTTGAGGTCTCAAATCACACAAAATAATATCAAAGTCATAACTCGCACCTCAATTCAAGATAAATGAAGTAATCCCCTTTCAATATTCAAATCGTATGTCGAACCAAATCTAACCAGCTTGGAATAACCTAAAATTTTGCACATAAGTTTCAAAAGACATAACAAATTTATTCAAATTCCCGAAATAACAATCCAACCCCAATAACACCATAACCAACACGTGATAAAACATATATACTTTCCAAACATTCAATTAGAACTTTCTCCAATTTGAACCAAATCTACATAGGGGCCTCCAAATCCAAAGCCAGACGTATGCCTATGTCCAAATTCACCATACAAATCTACATTAAAACACCATTTTGGGATGTTTTACAAAAAGTTCAAACCTTGGTTAACATTAGAAATTGGGCCGTAGCTAGAGCTGTGTGAGGACGGATCCGGAATGGAATTCTTTTGACTCTGTTAGCTTGGTTGAGTGATTTCTGGGTTAGGAACATGTTCGGAATGTGTTTTCGAGGTCGGGTGTGGATTTAGGCTTGAATTGGAGAAAGTTAGAATTTCGGAGATTTCGGCCGGTAGGTGAGATTTTGATATCGGACTCGGAATGAAATTTCGAAAGCGACAGAAGGTCCGGAATGTCATTTATGATATTTGTGCAAAATTTGAGGTCATTCGGACAAGTTTTGACGTGTTTCAGCGTCGAATGTGAATTCTTGAAAATTCCTAAGTTCTTAGGCTTGAATTTATGCATAATTGATGATTTTGATGTTATGGGATGTGTTTTTAAGGCCGACCAAGTTTGAATGAGGTATTCAGGTCAGTTGGTAGGTTTGGTTGAGGTCCCGGGGGCCTCGGGGTATTTTAAGATGCCTAACGGGTGAAATTGGAGCCTTATGTGCTGCTGAACTAGACTTGTTTCAGGTGTCTCGCACCTGCGAGGGTTTTTCCGCATGTGCGGACACGCAGGTGCAGCCGGCCTGGTCGCAGGTGCGGTTGTTGAGTGGGGTGGCCAGAGGTCGCAAGTGTGACCTGGGTTCCGCAGGCGCGGGACCGCAGATGCGACCAAACGACCGCAGGTGTGGCCCCAGGTGATCTTAAGTGATTTTCGCATCTGCGATAGAATGTTCCGCAGGAGCGGTTAAAGGGACCGCAGGTGCGAGATCCATGTGTTGTTTATTCCAAAATCCGAGGGTTTGAAATTCATAAGTCTAAAATCGTTTGAGAACTCGGGAATTGGCGATGTTCAGTGGGTTTTGAAGAGGAGGATCATTGGTAACGTTTTCTAATCCTAATTAATTGTTAGACCATTAACCTACATCGTTTTCCTTAATCTAATTAACAAAAATGGGTGAAAAAACATGGAAACTTGATGAAACTCTCCAACCCAAAAATCTGAGAATTTATGGAGTTTTTGACATCAGATTTCAATGATTCTTGTTCGTATGAGTTCGTGAGTGAATGTGTGTACAGAAAAATATAACTTTATTCGATTCCGAGACGCGGGTCCAAGGGGCATTTTTGTCAAAATTTCTAATTTCGCGTATTAGCTTCGAATTATTAGTTATTGTGATTTCTTGAAATGATATTTACCTTATGCAATCGAATTGAATAGATTTGGGCCAACCGGAGTTGGATACTCGTGGAAAGAGCGTGATTATTGGTTGATTAGCACAGTCGAGGTATGTGGCTTGCCTAATTCTGTGTTGGGGAATTTCCCTTAGGAATTTATAACTGATTTTTGATATAAAAACCCCGTGTGCGTGAGGTGACGAGTACGTGCACGGGATATTTTCACCAATTCCATTGTTTCCTTTTATGACATACTTCATCTTCAATTCCTATTATTCCCGTTATTGGTTTAACTGAGTAGTGACTTAAGATTTTATCAAGTCAAGCAAGTTTACCTTGTTTTCCACTCGTTACTATTACTTGAAACTTGTTTAAGTACTTTACTCTATATAATGCTAACTGTTTTTCCTAAACTTTTGAATTATGCTATGTCTGAAATACGTCTCGCATTACATATTTTCATTGGGACTGCGGGCTATGACCTGAGACTTTCCCTTGCATTGTATTGCATATCTACATTGAGACTGCGGGCTATGACCTGAGACTTTTCCTTGCACTGCATTGCATATTTACGTTGGGACTGCGGGCTGAGACCTGAGACTTCCCCTACATTGCATCACATATTTGCATTGGGACTGCGAGCCGAGACCTGAGACTTTCCCTTGCATTGCAATGCATATTTACATTGGGACTGCGGGCTGAGACCTGAGACTTTCCCCTGCATTGCATTGCATGACTATCTATTGATTTATATGCTGTGCGGAACTGAGATATAATACATTCGTTCTTTCCGGTTCACTTTACTTCCCGTTAATTAATATTGCTTTACTTAATTGTTAATTATATCTGTTTATTTTTTTCAAACTCAGTAGAGCCGCAACCTGACCTCGTCACTACTTGACTGCGGTTAGGCTTGGCACTTACTAGGTACCAAATGTGGAGTACTCACGCCCTTCTGCGCATGTTTTTCCCATGTGCAGATCCAGGTACCGACGCACTATTCCGTAGTTAGTAGAGTAGCAGATCTTTGGGAGAATTTGAGGTATTGCTGCAGCGTTCGCAGAGCTTCCGAGTCCCCCTCCTATCTTAACATAGTTGTAGTTCGTATATGAGACTACACTTTCATTTCCAGTTTTGTACAATGAGCCATAGAGTTTAGCTTGTGATGTTGTAGATATTCCGGGTCTGGGGTGAAGTATGCTGTAATTGCCGAGCGGCATTGAGTATTAGTATTGTTTTATGTTATTTTCCTTTGTTTTGCCTTGTGTACTCTTAATTCACTTGAATGTTTAGGCTTACCAAGTCGTCTAGACTAGGTGTCGTCACGAACCCATTCAAAGGGCAAATTGGGTCGTGACAAGTTGGTATCAGAGCGTCTAGGTTCATAAGAGTCACAACATCACAAGCCGATTTATTAGAGTCTCGCAGATCGGTGCGGAGACGTCCGTACTTATGTTCGAGAGGCTATGTAACTGTTAGGAACAATCATACTTCTTGGAATCTCTTCTCGTGCCGGTTATTGTTACCAAAAAGAATTCTTAAACTCTATTCTATTCTTTCTTACAGATGGTTCGCACTCGCACCGGATGTACTGGCGATCAGGCACCCGAGCCCCTAGCCAGAGTCACCAGAGGCAGGGGCCGGGGCAGAGGACGAGCACGTGGTGCAGCCCGAGCACCGGCTAGAGTGAAGGCAAAGGATCCCCCAGCAGCCACAGTTGGAGGGGCGCCGAAAGTTCCTACTATTACTCCAGCCCTCCAGGAGACTTTGGCCCAGCTCATGAGTGCTTTCAGTACTCTGTCTCAGGCGTGACTACTTCCGATATCCCCAGCTACATCCCAGGCCGGGGGAGGGACACAGACTCCCGCAGCCCGTACTCCTGAGCAGAGGGTTCACATGGGGAAGGTTCCAGAGTATATCCCTATGCCTCCAACAACTCCAGTTTAGCATGAGGCTAGAGCAGTTGCATCTGAGTCCGAGTAGCTCCGTCTTGAGAGGTACAAGAAGTACCACCCACCTGAGTTCAGCGGATTAGCTTCAGATGACGCTATGGGTTTTCTTGAGGAGTGTCATCGCATTATCCGCACTATGGCTATCGTGGAAACATGTGGGGTCTCATTCACTGATTTCCAGCTGAGGGGAGCAGCTTATCAGTGGTGGCGTGCTTTTGAGTTGAGCAGTAACGAGGCAACTTCACTTACTTGGGCTCAGTTCTCAGAGATGTTCCTACTTGAGTTTGTCCCTCAGAGCCTTAGGGATGCTTGGCGTGTAGAGTTTGAGCAATTACGCCAGGGTACTATGAGTGTCAGAGTACGCAGTTCGATACAGTGATTTGGCTCGCCATGCCCCAGCTTTGGTTTCCACCGTCAGAGAGAGAGTTCTTCATTTCATTGAGGGGCTCCACCCCAGTTTCGAACCAGCATGGCCAGGGAGCTGGAGACAGATATCACTTACCAGCAGGACGTAAGCATTTCCCGGAGGATTGAGAGTATGTTAGCCCGGGACAGGGAGGAGAGAGAGGCCAAGAGGTCTTGAGAGACGGGTCACTTTTCAGGAGTTCGTGCACCTGCAACACGCTTTGGTAGGGGTTTTGTGAGTCGCCCCATTCATTCAGCTCTTCCAGTAGCCAGCGATATTCCAGCTCCTTCTAGACCTCAGGTGCCTTCAGCTCGAGGCGCTATTACTCGTCAGTCCAGCAGGCCAGTTCAGAGCCAACAACAGTTGCCACGCCCTCAGGGGGGTTGTTTTGGGTGTGGTGACCCTCTTCATATGATTAGAGACTGCCCCAGAGCTATGAGGGGTGCACTACCTTAGTCATATCAGGTTCCACGTCTTCCACCAGGTCCCCCAGCTATTCTTCCAGCCCCAGCTGCTACCCCACCATATCAGGCAGCTCGAGGTGGAGGTCAGGGAGGTAGAGGTCGCCCTAGAAGAGGGAGGTCTGGCCAGATACTATGCCCTTCCAGCCCGATCCGAGGCCATTGCTTCAGATTCAGTTATTATAGGTATCGTCCTCGTCTGTCATAGGGATGCCTCAGTATTATTTGACCTAGGGTCTACATATTCATACGTGTCTTCTTACTTTGCTTCACATTTGGGGATATCTCGGGATTCTTTAAGTTCCCCCGTATATGTTTCTACTCCAGTGGGAGATTCTCTTGTTCTGAACAGTGTGTATCGGTCGTGCTTGATTTCTATTAGTGGTTTTGAGACCAGGGCTGATTTACTATTACTTAGCATGGTAGACTTCGATGTCATACTGGGTATGGACTGGTTATCTCCCCACTACGTTATTCTTGATTGTCATTCCAAGACCGTGATGCTGGCTATGCTAGGATTGCCGAGGTTGGAGTGGAGAGGTTCATTAGAGTATACCCTCGTCGAGTTATTTCTCTTCTTAAAGCTCATCGGATGGTTGCAAAGGGGTGCGACGCGTATTTGGCTTATGTGAGGGATGTTAGTATTGAGACCTCTACAGTTGAGTCAGTCCCAGTTGTGAGGGACTATCCTGACATTTTTCCAGCTGATCTTCCAGATATGCCGCCTGACAGCGACATTGATTTTGGCATTGATTTGTTGTCGGGCACTCAGCCCATTTCCATTCCTCCCTATCGCATGGCTCCTCCTGAGTTAAAGGAGTTGAAGGAGCAATTGCAGGAGTTGCTTGACAAAGGTTTCATCAGGCCCAGTGTATCACCTTGGGGTGCTCCGGTGTTATTTGTGAAGAAAAATGATGGTTCGCTGCGTTTGTGCATCGACTACCGACAACTGAATAAGGTGACAGTGAAGAACAGGTACCCATTGCCCCGCATTGATGATTTATTTGACCAGTTACAGGGTGCTAGGGTGTTCTCCAAGATTGATCTTCGTTTGGGTTATCATCAGTTGAATATTCGGGAGCCGGATCTCCCGAAGGCTGCATTCAGGACCAGATATGGCCACTATGAGTTCATTATTATGTCATTTGGGCTGACCAATTCCCCAGCAGCCTTCATGCACCTGATGCACAGCGTATTTCGACTGTATCTTGATACATTCATCATCGTATTCATTGACGACATCCTGGTATATTCTCAGTCCCGGGAGGACCATGTACAACACTTGAGGACCGTGCTTCAGACCTTGAGAGAGAAGAAGTTATATGCCAAATTCACTAAGTGTGAATTTTGGCTTGATCCGGTGGCATCCTTAGGCCATGTGGTATCTTCGGATGGGATCAAGGTAGATCCGAAGAAGGTGGAGGCAGTGCAGAGTTGGCCTAGACCGTCTTCAGCTACTGAGATCCGCAGTTTCCTCGGTTTGGCCGGGTATTATCGCCATTTTGTGGAAGGGTTTTCATCCATTTAAGCACCCATCACCAGACTGACCCAGAAGGCTGCGCCTTTTATATGGACTGAGGAGTGTGAGGAGAGCTTTCAGAAGCTCAAGATAGCCCTGACTACAGCTCTAGTGTTGGTATTACCTACAGGTTCAGGGTCATATACAATCTATTGTGACGCTTCGAGGATTGTCCTAGGAGCGGTGTTGATGCAGGACGGTAGGGTGATTGCCTACGCATCCAAACAATTGAAGGTTCATGAGAAAAACTACCCTGTGCGTGATCTTGAGTTGGCAGCGATTGTCCACGTCCTGAAGATATGGCGTCATTATTTATATGGTGTTCCCTGTGAGGTATTCAGGCAGAAGTTTGCAGCACATATTCAGGCAGAAGGATCTCAATTTGTGCCAGCGTAGGTGGTTGGAGTTGCTCAAGGATTATGACATCACTATATTATACCACCCGGGGAAGGCCAATGTGGTGACAGACGCTTTGAGTCGCCAGGCGGAGAGTTTGGGTAGTTTGGCATATCTTCGTGCAGAGGAGAGGCCCTTAGCCTTGGATGTTCAGTCCCTAGCCAGTCAGTTCGTGAGGTCGGATCATTCTGAGCCTCATCGGGTTTTTGCTTGCGTTGTTTCTCCATCTTCTCTTTATGAGCGCATTTGGGAGCGCCAGTATGATGATCCTGACCTTCGAGCTCTTCGGGATAGAGTTCAGCGGGATGGTGTTAGGGATATGACCATAGGTAATGATGGTGTGCTGAGGCTGCAGGACCGTATTTGTGTGTCCGATGTAGATGGACTTCAGGAGTTGATTCTTTAGGAGGCCCATAGCTCGCGGTACTCCATTCATCCTGGTACCGCGAAGATGTACCAGGATCTGAGACAACACTATTGGTGGCGGAGGATGAAGAAGGATATATCGGAGTTTGTAGCCAAGTATGTCAACTGTCAGCAAGTCAAATGTAAGCATCAGATACCGGGAGGATTACTTCAGCAGATTAGGCTTCCAGAGTGGAAGTGGGAGCAAATCACCATGGAATTTGTGGTTGGACTTCCTCGGACTTTGGGAAAGCATGATGCTATTTGGGTGATTGTGGACCGGCTGACCAAATCAGCCGACTTCATTCCAGTGTTGACTACATATTCTTCTGAGATGTTGGTCCAGATCTACATCGAAAGATAGTCCGGTTGCACGGTGTACCGGTATCTATTATATCAGATCGAGGTCCTCATTTCACCTCGCACTTCTGGAGAGCCTTGAATAGTGAGTTGGGTACCCAGATTGACCTCATTTAGCATTTCACCCCCAGACAGACGGGCAGTCCGAGCGCACGATTCAAATTCTGTAGGATATGTTCCGTGCTTGTGTGATGGAGTTTGGAGGGTCGTGGGATCGATTCTTGGCTCTTGCAGAGTTCGCCTATAACAACAGCTACCAGTCCAGCATTCAGATGGCGCCGCTTGAGGCTTTGTATGGTAGGCGGTGTAGATCTCCAGTGGGATGGTTTGAGCCGGGTGATGCCAGATTGTTGGGTACAAATTTGGTCCAGGATGACCTAGACAAGGTGAAGGTGATCCAAGAGACTTTGCACAGCCCAGTCCAGACAGAAGAGTTATGCGGACCGGAGAGTTCGGGACTTGGCATTTATGACTGTCGATGGCGTTTTGCTACGGGTATCGCCTATGAAAGGCGTCATGAGATTCAGGAAGAAGGGTAAGCTGAGTCCGAGGTTCATTGGCCCTTTTGAGGTGTTGCAGCGGGTTGGGGAGGTTGCTTATTAGCTGGCCTTGCCTCCCAATCTGGCAGGAGTTCATCCGGTATTCCACGTTTCCATGCTCCGGAAGTATCACGGGGACCGATCCATGTTTTGGATTTCAGCTCAGTCCAGTTGGAAAAGGATCTATCATATGTTGAGGAGCCTGTAGCTAGGTGAGGAGGCTCAGATCGAAGAATATTGCCTCAGTCAAGGTTCAGTGGAAGGGTCATCCGGTCGAGGAGGCGACTTGGGAGACCGAGTAGGATATGCGGAGTCAGTACCCTCATCTTTTCGCAGCTTCAGTTATGTTTCTATATTCGTTCGAGGGCGAATGATTTTCTTAAGAGGGGGAGAATGTAACGACCCGATCGGTCGTTTTGAGAGTTAGCGTCCTGATCCCCTAATAATTTCTTCACCCATGTCTTATTATGTTAATGGAACGTGTTGGAGCGTTGAATGATGAAAGTTGGAGTGATTTTGGTCATATAGTACTTTGAGGTGAATTTTAACCTTAAAAATTGGGCCGCAGCTAGAGCTATGTGAGGACGGATCCGCAATGGAATTTCGTCAACTCTGTTAGCTCCGTTGAGTGATTTCAGGGGTTAGGAGCATGTTCAGAATGTGCTTTTGAGGTCGGGTGTGGATTTAGGCTTGAATTGACGAAAGTTAGAATTTCGGCGATTTCGGCCGATAGGTGAGATTTTGATATCGGACTCGAAATGGAATTTCAAAAGAAACACCAGGTTCGGAATGTCATTTATGACTTGTGTGCAAAATGTGAGGTCATTCAGACGAGTTTTGACGTGTTTCGGCGTAGAATGTGAATTCTTGAAAATTCCTAAGTTCTTAGGCTTGAATCTATGCATAATTGATGATTTTGATGTTATGGGATGTGTTTTTAAGGCCCGACCAAGTTTGAATGAGGTATTCGGGTCAGTTGGTAGGTTTGTTTCGGATGCCTAACGGGTGAAATTGGAGCCTCATGTGCTGCTGAACAAGACCTGTTTCTGGTGTCTCGCACCTGTGAGGGTTTTTCCGCAGGTGTGGCCGGCCTGGTCGCAGGTGCGGTTGTTGAGTGGAGTGGCCAGAGGTCGCAGTTGCGAACTAGGTTCCGCAGGCGCGGGACCGCAGGTGCGACCAAATGACCACATGTGCGGCCCCAGGTGATCTTAAGTGATATCCGCACCTGCGATAGAATGTTCCGCAGGTGCGGTTAAAGGGACCGCAGGTGCGAGATCCCTGTGTTGTTTATTCCAAAATTCGAGGGTTTGAAATTCATAAGTCTAAAATTGTTTGAGAGCTCGGGAATTGGCAATTTTCAGTGGGTTTTGAAGAGGAGGATCATAGGTAACGTTTTCTAATCCCAATTAATTGTTAGACCATTAACCTACATCGTTTTCCTAAATCTAATTAACAAAAATGGGTGAAAAAACATGGAAACTTGATGAAACTCTCTAACCCAAAAATCTGAGAATTTAGGGAGTTTTTTGACATCGGATTTCAATGATTCTTGTTCGTGTGAGTTCGTGAATGAATGGGTGTCCATAAAAATATAACTTTATTCGATTCCGAGACGCGGGCCCGAGGGGCGTTTTGGTCAAAATTTCTAATTTCGCGTATTAGCTTCGAATTAATTAGTTATTGTGATTTCTTGAAATGATATTTACCTTATGCAATCGAATTGAATAGATTTGGGCCACCCGGAGTTGAATACTCGTGGCAAGAGCGTGATTATTGGTTGATTAGCACCGTCGAGGTATGTGGCTTGCCTAATTCTGTGTTGGGGAATTTCCCTTAGGCATTTATAACTAATTTTTGATATAGAAACCCCGTGTGCGTGAGGTGACGAGTACGTGCACGGGATATTTTCACCAATTCCATTGTTTCCTTCTATGACATACTTCATCTTCAATTCCTATTATTCTCGTTATTGGTTTAACTGAGTAGTGACTTAAGATTTTATCAAGTCAAACAATTTTACCTGGTTTTCCACTCGTTACTATTACTTGAAGCTGGTTTAAGTACTTTACTCTATATATTGCCAACTGTTTTTCCTAAACTTTTGAATTACGCTATGTCTGAAATACGTCTTGCATTACATATTTACATTGGGACTACGGGCTATGACCTGAGACTTTCCCTTACATTGTATTGCATATTTACATTGGGACTGTGGGCTATGACTTGAGACTTTCCCTTGCACTGCATTGCATATTTACATTGGGACTGCAGGCTGAGACCTGAGACTTCCCCTGCATTGCATCACATATTTACATTGGGACTGCGCGCCGAGACCTGAGACTTTCCCTTGCATTGCATTGCATATTAACATTGGGACTGCGAGATGAGACCTAAGACTTTCCCATGTATTGCATTGCACGACTATGTACTGATTTATATGCTATGCGGAACTGAGATTTAATACATTCGTTCTTTCCGGTTCACTTTACTTCCCGTTAATTATTACTACTTTACTTAACTGTTAATTATATCTGTTTATTTTTTTGCAAACTTAGTAGAGCCGCAACCTGACCTCGTCACTACTTGACTGGGGTTAGGCTTGGCACTTACTGGGTACCAAATGTGGAACACTCACGCCCTTCTGCACATGTTTTTCCCATGTGCAGATCCAGGCACCGACGCACTATTCCGGAGTCAGTAGAGTAGCAGATCTTTGGGAGACTTTGAGGTATTTCTGCAGCGTCCGCAGAGCTTCCGAGTCCCCCTCCTATCATAGCATAGTTGTAGTTCGTATATCAGACTACACTTTCATTTCCAGTTTTGTACAATGAGCCATAGAGTTTAGCTTGTGATGTTGTAGATATTTCGGGTCTGGCGAGAATATGCTGTAAATGCCAAGCGGCATTGAGTATTAGTATTGTTTTATGTTATTTTCCTATGTTTTTCCTCGTGTACTCTTAATGCACTTGAATGTTTAGGCTTACCTAGTCGTCTAGACTTGGTGCCGTCACGAACCCGTTCGGAGGAAATATTGGGTCGTGACAACTTGAGGTCTCAAATCACACAAAATAATATCAAAGTCATAACTCGCACCTCAATTCAAGATAAATGAAGTAATCCCCTTTCAATATTCAAATTGTATGTCGAACCAGTTCTAACCAGCTTGGAATAACCTAAAATTTTGCACATACGTTTCAAAAGACATAACAAATTTATTCAAACTCCCGAAATAACAATCCTAACCCGATAACACCATAACCAACACCTGATAAAACATATGTACTTTCCAAACATTCAATCAGAACTTTCGCCAATTTGAACCAAATCGACATAGGGGCCTCCAAATCCAAAGCCATACATATGCCTATGTCCAAATTCACCATACAAACCTACATCAAAACACCATTTTGGGATATTTTACACAAAGGTCAAACCTTGGTCAACTCATATAACTTAAGTTTTCAACCTTCATTCCAATGCAAAACCTTCCAAAAATCAAACTAACCATCCCATCAAGTCATATAACAACAAATACACATACGTGAATTATAAAAAAAGACTTTACTTCGAGGGAATAATGAAAAGAAAAAAAATCCTCTACTCGAAAGCCGCTGCTGATCTGATCTTTTCTTTCTTGAGCGTGGGCCCAACCATTGTGCAGCTTCTGTATAGAAACCAGGGAGTCCGTCTCAACCTGAATGAGTCTATAGTCCTCCTCCCAGAAGCTAGTAGTTTGGCTAAAAACAGATAATCAGAAGAAAATGATCGGGCAAGGATGCAAAATCAAGGTTGATGATAAAGTCAGCGAAGTTTCCATGGTGTTCTACCTTTGCGTAGTCTCGGTCCACAGTGGAAGGCTCCGCACTTGAGCCTCGTTAGACTCAGCTGAAGTGTAAGGGCTGTGCCGCCCTGCCTTTCGATCGATACACAGTTGAGGAGGCCATCCATGTGTTCGAGAGGTAGAAAACAACCGATGTGGGGGGTTTACCAGGTAGGTATAATTCAACGGGACCATATCCCATCCTGTGGTCTACTACTAAGTAGCACTTCTGCTATTCAATCATAGAATCGATTCCGATCAAGCTGAAAAAAGTAAACAGGCTCTAATGTAGAAAATGACTGGTCGGGTAGTTACATCATACAAACTCGCTTTAAATGGGAAAACAGGCTCAATTGTAGAAAATGACTAGTTGGGTTGTTACATCATACAAACTTGCTCACATGCTCAAAATATAATAATAACATCCATAACCACCAATCGAACATCAAAATGCATCATGCAAACTTTAAAATTCAAACACTTCAATATTCACAACAAAGCGTCTGATTCCTACCAAATGAAAAAACATACCTATCTCAAGTCTCGGAAAAACGATCCGACCCTGATAGCCTAAATGTCAACCCGTGGTAACACTTATGAAATTGTCAAACCTTCAAATTGCCAACTTTTAGAAAAAGTAGCTGAATCATCCTACAAACATCCAAATCCAAATCCAGGGATACGCCTAAGTCCAAAATCACCACACAAGCCTATTGGAACTATCAAAATATTAATCCGGGGCCATTGACATAAACCTCAAACCTTGATCAACTCTTATAACTTATGCTTCCAACAACGAAACTAGTGTTCCAAGTCACTTCAAAACCTTTCTGGAAAAAAAGAAACCATCTCAGCAAGTCACAAGATAGCAACTAAGATCATATAAAGCATTGAATAGTAGAATGGGGCTCAAATACTCAAAACGACCGGCCTTCTCATTAGAGTAGTGTCACGACCCAAAACCTACCAAGTTGTGATGACCCTTTACTATAATGCTATGTAAGTCAAACATCGAACAAGGAAACTCAAATGATATATTAATAATAACAAGGAATTAAATAACTTAATTATATACGACATCCTAAGGGCTGCTAATACAAGCCATTAGCCACTATGATTTAGTTTTATAAAACAGAAATGAAAATAATTACAATTTCTTTTTGAAATTTACATAGGTAAAACTACCATGAAAAAGAGGTAGCTTGAATTTGGAACGCTGGAACGTCTTCACTACAAGGCTTCGTCTTCCACAGCTACACGGCACAAAGATCCACTCAAAAGGATCAAAAGCGTAGTATGAGTACATCGACCCAATGTACAAAGTAAGTATCTTGACTAACATCGGTGAAGTAGTAGTGAGATTTTAAATCAAAGATACTCACTTAATATGTACTTGTGTGGGATTTTACTAGGTTGTTGTTGTTGTTGTTGTTGGTGCGACGTTAGATTGTCGAGCTCATGGCCCAAAGACCAATCAAGATCAAGATCACTCGAGATCGAGACAAAGCAATATCGGTATCAAGCGAGACCGAGGGAAGTTTACCGAGTGAAATAACGAACAACCAAAATATCTCTAATCGAGCGAGGATCACGACGGAAATCCCGGCACGTATAAAAAAGAGACCGATTAATTAGCCAATCATGAGATATCTTATCGTTTTTGTTATTGCCCGAAGAGTAGTTATCCCCTACTATATAATGGGAGTATGATCATTTGTAAGACATCACATTTACGCAATACAAAGTAATACACTGACTTCTTCTATCTTGCAATATCTTGTTACAGTATTCTTATACTAGTTGAATATTCACTTGGATTTTGTTATAATGTTCTTATATTAGTTGAATATTCACTTGATTCGAAGGTGATCGAACTCGAGGGCCAAGGTTATTCACTTGGATCTGGTTTGCCTTTATTTCTATTCAATTCCATTTTTCAGGTATACAGTTTGGCGCCCACGATGGGGATAAGGACAATAGTTATTACCTCGTACGAACTTTCGTAACACACACCACTTTACACTTGTTATTTTGAGTATCTTTGATTCCATGATCAACATGTCAAACTCTCCAGCAACCCCCATACACGTGGACAATGACCTCGGTCGTCATAATGAAAGCGACAACGTAGCACTAGGGAACGACGTCCTCGATAGAGTCCCGATTGTAGATCTAATCGCTCCCACGTGGCCATTAATGAAAATTTGGTCGTCGGTCCCGAAAGTAGCATCCATAGGGATGTTTGATCGGCTGCTTAAAGAACACATGGCAACGAAGAAGGCGCGATCATCTTTCGAATGATCTTCGAGTAGTTGCAGGATGAACAAGCCCCAATAGCACAACTCAAAAATCATAACCATGCACCAACCAGGATCGTGCCCAAGCTGTCCCAAGAAGTTGTTCATAAGGTCTTATCGGTGGCAAGAAAATTGAACAAAAATGAATATGGGACCGATCCCCAGATCATCAAGATGCTTGTGGAACTAACGAAACGATTTTAACCGGGAGAAGAGAAGATTGAAGCAAACGACAAGAAGGTGGAAACCTATAATTCCAAGGCTGATCAAATCTCGGGTGCATCGCTAATTTTAAACGATTTATATTCCAAAACGTTCGTAGAAAAGTCCTTCCCCCTAGAATGGTGTCACGCCCCGAACTCGGGGAGCATGAACGGCTCTAAATCGAGTTAACCTGGTAGAGCAAGCATGTTAGATTCATTCTACAAAAAATTACTCATGACAAGGAGAAGGCATATTCAAATTAATTAGACAATAAGGAAATCATGTATACAATACGAAATCATTTCCATTTTTTAATGTCTCCAAACATGCACATTTTCATTGGCTAAAGTGGAATAAATGGTTTAAAAACAACATACGTCGTTTGACCTTTCCTTCTCCCATGTACAACCCACACTATGTATATGGATCCAATAATAGTTTCAAGAGTATGATAGTAATGTGGAAACAAGGCTCCACCTATACCTCAAAATGTGATGATATAATAAACAAAGGATGCACAACCCTATAATTAAGTGAGGCTCACCAAGTCTATTGTGAGGATGATGTACTGCTATCACTGATCAGTGCTACCAGCTATGGGACCAATTGCATCCGTTAAAGATGTCACACCCCCGGCAAAAAAGAAGTTGGTACAGTCGAATAGTACTAGTATGTATAGCTAAACACCATCTTAATAGAATGAATAAAAATACCTGAGCGAAAATCATAAAATCAATAGAAGAATCAAACAATACCAAAACATCAAGTTAAGAACCATATAAGTTTTCAAGTAAATTTCCATGTTTTTAGATTGGGAGATCATTAGTACTGATATACCATCATTCACAATACCGCCGTACTTTTACACGGAGTCAGATCACGGACCTATCGGGTAGGCCGCCTCATTTGAGACATCAACCACAATCACAATTTCAATTACAATTTCCAGCACAGTCACCACCATGTGTGCATCATGACGTTCGATCATGACCTGATCGGTTATGCCGACTCACCCAAGACATTACTTTTTTCTGTCAATCATCTCACTTCATACCTCTTTCACATCTTTTTAAGTCATCGGCACTAATGGACACAATTATAATATCATTCTTGTAACTTGGCCGAATTTTAATATTTCATGCTTCCCTTTTTGCTGTTCACACGTCATCCTCATTATCGACAACAAGACATTTCTATTCAAGACTTTTAGGTACACATGAGAGCAATTAAGAGTGTTTAGACATATATAAATTTTTTGCATAATTTGGTATGATAACCATCTTTCAAACTTAACTTGAAGTCGTAACATTTATAACACACAAGCTATACTTTGAATATATCCGCAAATGATAACACAACATGATAAAAGAATTTGGAACACATGTGGAACATATATCTTTAAACACAAGTTTACTCGCAGTATCCAATTTAATAATGACCAACTCGGGTCTTACATAACTTACATGAACACCGTGGAAATTTAGTTCTAAGAAAGGGGATTTATCCAATACACCTCAATTGAACTTCCTTAAACACTAAAATATTCCAGAATTCTTAGCAACTTCTGTCTATTTTAGAAATATATTAAGTTGAACCAAAATTAGGAAGATGATACTGATTCTAGCTCATTTGAGCATTTTATCAAACACTAGGTGCGCCTTCAATATATTTTAGAAATATAATAAGTTGAACAAAAACAGACCTGTTTCAGCAGTCCTATAATGCACCATACAACCTCCCTCCGGAAAATTTCAAGGCTGGATTATGCAATCAGAGTGCGACCCGCAAAATGGTTTTAAGGTCGTATAATTGGCCTAACAAATGACATAAATAACAGCCCAAATGATTGTCTCACTCTGACCATTTCGACTGACATGCATTCATATGATAGGTGCTAAGGTATGCACTTATGTTACTAGACAGTGAAAATGTTTCATAATGTTACTCGCAAGAGAGTAGAGTGACTGTTCAAACCATGAAAGTTGTATACACTAGCAAGGAAAAAAAAGGGTGACTTGAGAAGGATCACTACACAGGGATTCTTTACATGGAGAATTACACCACATTGGTAAACTTTATGATGGCACATGTACTGGCACAAGTGAGCAAATGTTGTACACTTAAATAAGAAGATTCCGTAAGAAATTCTTCAGATATGGTCCCTTGTTGAGAATTTAAGAAAGCAAGTGGGAAGTATTAATTATAGAAGTATAAATCAACTCAAGTTCATAATTATGGAACTTAATTCCACAAGAGGATATAAATAAGAGAATTTGTGATGGAGTGGATTCACGAATAACACGTCTCGTTCAAGAAGTAGGTGCATGCAATGTTTTGTGACTAAACATCTTATTAAGACCATTTTTACGAGAACTTCTTCAATATGGATGTACATACACAATGAGAAAAGTTTTGTGTTGTTCATAAGGATGTACTTAGGAGTGACTTACTTGGTGACTTTAGGTTGATAGGGCAATAACTTTGTTTACCGTGAAAATGGTAACTACAATTATATTTAGTTATACGGTATGTGTTAGGATAGAATTAATTAGAAAATGATTAGAAGCTGAAGGAAAGTAAACCAGAATGCCTTAAATCGAAGGCACGATGTCGACCTTGAGGGTCCCTGGGATCGGAATTCAGGGCCTAGGACGGATGGTCGATGGAGCTATAACTAGCTTATAGGCCTTGAGATGCACTATTTATGATCAATGATAATCTATAAATGAAGAACTAGTAAAAGAAAGCAATAAATGTACGTAAATGAGCTAATAAAGCGGAATAGGGGATGTTTGGTAAAAAGCAGAGAATGTTCTTGTGTCTTGTATTCAATATGTTGTGTTTACAAAATGATAAGGATCCCCTTTTTATAAGAGGGGGAGACCCAGCATAGTACATAAGCATTAATTTCCAAGATTCGAAATTGATACCGCTATTTAATGTTTGAGTACGACATAGTACTTTATCACAGAGTTGTCTACCTAAATCTCCGTGCCGTCTCCTTATACTGACCCAAAACTCGTGTTGCCTCGAGGTCGAACCGTGGGAGCGCCCGAAGTCGGACCTCGGGCCATACCTTGAATCTTTCGTGGATATGTCAACACATGTTACCATAGACGTAAAAATTGGCCTTCCCGATTTTGACCGTGTACAGATAGTCCTCGCGTTTCTTAGAGTAGAAAGATAAGAAATGTTTGTGAATATACATTCCTTCGATATTCCTCCATAGGATCAGCTCACCAGAGCATTTAATGAGCTCCCTTGCATGGTCCCTGTCAGCACGATCCCCGAGAAAGCCCGCGACCTGCTAATGATTCAATCATTTCCCAAATGCTGCTTATTCCACCGCAAAAAATACTGCATCCGTGTGCCATACGAATTTCTGCTTTCATTTCAAGCTTTCAAGGATCCCCTTTGTGTTTATATTCTCCCCATATCCATCATTTCCTTCGTATCACTACCAGGCATGGTTCCATCATGGCCAAGACTTCCAAGAAGGTCCCTCGAAGGGAGGATTCTTCCCTCGTACGTACGTCCAAAGACAAGACGAAGAAGCCTCTGAGGATAGAGCAATGTATTCCCGGTGATTTTGAGATGACTTTCGATCTCACCATTTATTGCCCACCTAACAAACCGGGTCAATGCGAGCCCGTGTCCAGATATATTAGTATAATTCCCAGGGTCGAGAGGGTGAAAACTGATTGTGGTTGGGAGGAAGCAACACTTATTGAGATTCCCAAGTCTGAGGAGGACATAACCACTTATAAATCTGGCTTCCACAACATCTAAACGTATCCCTTCACACTTGGGCCTGTAGATTCTTCTTCCTCACCATCGATTGATCCGATAATACTAGATTTCTGTTGTCATTACCGAGTAACACTTGGTCAGATATACCCCTTGTTGATACCCAATTTTTCAAAAAATATTTTGAAATTGCATATATATCTTCAAAATCTTGCATTAATAGCAATTGTTATTTTTCCATAATTTTTCCACAATTTTATTAATTTGTCTAGCATTTAATTTCCAATAAATTATTACAAAATTGCATCACAAATGATTTCAAAAACATATTTTCTGATTTATTATACTATTTATGGTCCTATTAAGACAAAATTATTCCATAAATAGCATATTTGGCACCTTTCGGCTATAATTGCAATAACTTTGCAATTATAGCCCATGTATATAAATTTTGCATCATTTTTACCAGAAATTAGTCCTTTACATTTTTAATTACTAAATAATCATTTTTAAACTATTCCCATGCATATAAATCATTTCTATAATTAGTAATTATGTTATAAATTATTTTGACTAATTTAATTCGGGTATTTAACAAATGGCCTATTTCCATTTCAATTATAGCCTAAATTAAACCAGCCCAAACACCTAATTACACTAGCCCAAAGACTCAGGCCCAATTCCTATATCCTACCCGACCCAATCCACCTAAATCCTGGTTGTTGATCATTTTTAATCAATAGTCCAGGTTTAACCTTACCATAATTAACCTAACGACCTCCCCCCCCCCAAACCCCTTATTCTCTCATCCTCTCCGCTGTCACACTTCATGCGTCTCTCTCAAATCCTCTTCCCTAACCTAGCTTCCCCTCGGCGTTGGTTTCTCGCCGTTAACAATTGTGTCTCACAACCACTCCAAGCCTCAATTGCTCCCCCATGACCGGGATTCTTGCTGTCTTTAGGTCATCAAGGGACCAGTGGCTATTCCGCTCACCCTGGGCCCGTTCTCACCATTCTCAGGCCACCATGGTTCGATTGAGTAAGATCTTCCTATTTTCTTGTTAGACCTATGGTTTCTAAGTCGCTCTCTCTCTATCTCTGGGTTATTTCTCTCAAAACCCTAACTTCATCTCTTAGCTCTTTAGATCTGTAACAGGTCTGAGAATATTTGAGTTATTTTACCTGTTTTCTATGAAAACCTTTCTGATTTTTCGAAGCGTCCCTTCATTTTCCTAACTAGGGTTCTTGAAACCTTTTCTTCAAAATGATTTTCTCTAATTTTAAGTGTTATTCTATGATTCTTATGTGTTTAATCGATGTTGTTACATTTCCTTTTAACCGTAATTAGTTATGTTGAAAACCCCTAATTTTTTACTTTAGTCTGGGATTCTGAGTTCATCTTTATTGTTTGTTCATTCGATTTGTCTGTGTGTTTGATTCTCATGAATATGCTTCGATTAATTTGAGTATTTTGTGATTTTCACCCTAATAACACCCTATTAGGGTTTCTGATTTGATTCTTTCTGTTTAAAATCTGTTTATGTGTTTATTCTTGGAAGTTTATATTATTTCCCTTTAAAATTAGTATTATTCCGATTCTTTAACCCTTAATTATTGTGTTGATACTCCTTACTGACTTCCGGCTACTTTTTCCTATTTTTTACAACCTTTAAATTATTTTTACCCTATTATGTGATTGACTGCATTATTTCCTTAATTATACCTTTATGTATCTACCCCTAATTACTTATTCTGTACCTATGTCTTGTTTGAATTCTTTCTTTATTTGTTACCTGCTCTCTACCGTTTGAAATGACTCCCTTAATTAAGGAAAGACTTGGACTGATTTTACTTTAATTGATTATGAGTTCTTCAATTATTGAACACATTGATTCTTGCCTTATTTACCTAGCTGTCACGACCCAAAACCTATGGGTTGTGATGGCGTCGGACACCACTGTCAGGCAAGCCGACCCCTTAATCAGTTGGAACACTTTCCTGTTTAACATTTTAGAATTGAAGCCTTTTCTTGCATTTCATAGTCAAATAAATAAATTTGTAAATTAAACATGATAGGAAATCCATTTAATTCAGTAAAACAAGACTCAACATATCCCCAAAACCCGGTGACACAAGTACATGAGCAATTTCTATGGATTTATACAATTATACAACGCTTGTCCGAAAAACAAATTGGACAAAGGCAATAAATATAGAATATAAGTACACAGAAGGGAGACTCCGACAGCTGTGGAACGCCTCTGGATGAATGCATCCCGTATAAGTCTCCTAATCAATCACTGTACTATAAAGGTACATGTGCAACAAAATGGACAGAAATTGTAGTATGAGTACATATACATATATGTACCCAGTGAGTATCCCGTCAAATCTCGAAGAAGTAGTGACGAGAGGTCGACTCGATACTCACTAAGGTCCAACAGTGATAGTAATAGGAAGGATATAAAGAAAACAGTAGGCATGTAAGAAAAATAAACATCAAAATGCATCAATATGAGGTATCCAAATAACGATGGAAATCAAGCAAGTCCTGTATCCGCCGTGGCGTATGGCCCGATCCCATAGTGTAATCACTCTTATCACTCCGCCGTGGCGTACGGACCGATCCCATAATGAAATCACTATCATCACTCCGCCGTGGTGTACGGCCCGATCCCATAATGAAATCACTCTCATCACTCCGTCGTGGCGTACGACCCGATCCCATAATGAAATCACTCTCATCACTCCGTCGTGGCGTACGACCCGATCCCATAATGAAATCACTCTCATCACTCCGCTGTGGTGTACGGCCCGATCCCATAATGAAATCACTCTCATCACTCCGCCGTGGCGTACGACCCGATCCCATAATGAAATCACTCTCATCACTCCGCCGTGGCGTACGACCCGATCCCATAATGAAATCACTCTCATCACTCCGACGTGGCGTACGACCCGATCCCATAATGAAATCACTCTCATCACTCCGCTGTGTCGTACGGCCCGATACCATAGTGAAATCACTCTTATCACTCCGTTGTTGCGTAAGGCCCGATCCCATCGTGTAATCACTCGCATCACTCCGCCGTGGCGTACGACTTGACCCCATAGTGAAATCACTCTCATCACTCCGCTGTGGCATACGGCCCGATCCCATAGTGTAATCGCTCTCATCACATCGCACTAAAATTCAACTTTATGAACTTTGAAAATTCCAACTTTCACATCCGATGCCGAAACCTATCAAATCACGTCCGATTGACCTCAAATTTTGCACACAAGTCATATTCGACATTCCGGACCTGATCCAATTTCCGGAATCTCGTTCCGACCCCGGTATCAAAATTTCCATTTTCTGTCGAATTCTTCAAAAGTCTTCAGTTTTCTATCTTTAGCCAAATGACCTTAAATTGACTTCCGGATATCCGAATTCACTTCCGATCGCGCTCCCAACTCCAGAATCACCATACAAAGCTATTCCCAGAATCAGAATCCCAAACGGACATCAATATCATTAAAATGTACTTCAAGCCAAACTTAGGAAATTTCTTCAAAAATGCTGACTTCCACAATATACACTGAAACGCTCCCGAGTTATCCAAAACCCGTTCCGAACATACGCCCAAGTCCGAAATCATCATACGAACCTGCTGGAAGTTTCGGATCCTGATTCTGAGGTCGTTTACTCAAAATCCCAGCCTTACTCGATTTCTTCAACTTAAGACTTCTAAAATGAGAATTTTCCTTTAAATTCAATTCCGATCTTCCTGAATTTCAATTCCGACCATATGCACAAGTCAACATACCTGAAATGAAGCTGTTCGTGACTCCCAACTGCTGAACCACGCCCCAGAATTACCTGGAATCACTGTTTAACACCTCGTGCACCTGCCCGTGCTACCACAACCCAGTTAAGCACATAAGCTTGATCAAACCTGAAGATATCCTCCTTTATACATACAATAAGCTCCAAAATTTGTTCTAACATCTGAAATTCTCTGCCAAGCCTGTTTCTAACATTTGAACACCGAATCAACTACCACACGAGGCACCAGAACACAACGGCATGCCCTTGATGAATCAACACCATACACCGCCTGATCCACTATTTGACCACAACGACGCTCCCTGGATCTTAATAGCCAGAATTCTGCGACTTTGATGCTCTCAAAGCACCTTATAAGTTACATTCATACATTTTTCTATAATGCTGACGATACCACCACATCGGAGAAAATGTGTAGAAATTCCTAACCAACTGCAGAGTTAACTAAACATTGAAATCCTTCCTCCTAACTAAGATCATCATCGCATTGCAACCAATGATGGTGATTGTCCTGTAATATACTTGCATAGTCTTATCACACCGATCCCAAATTTGTAATCTCGTCTCACCCAGTACGAACTGCTCAGATAACCAATCACCCAGGCATAACCAACAGTCTCACACGATGCCACAATGCGCCGATAGGCCACAATTCGAGCACGACACATAAGGAAACAACATCAGGAAGGGACTACCCGACTCACGCTATAAATATGAACTTTCCTCAGGGAAATAGGAAGTAAAACACAAGAATAATCATTATAGGAGTCTTGCCCAACATCACACTGTTGCGGCGCGCAACCCGATCCAAATAACAAACCTGTGGCAGCGTGCCACCCGATCCCCTCATAAGATTTACATAAGGAAATACACACGGAGCTGAATTGCTTACTATTACAAGTCACTGAATATCGGTCACAAGCACGCTAAGTGCATAATACCATTATGGGAGACTGATAGACCCATATGCAACAAAACTCCAGCACGACTGAGGTGCGATATAAAATCTGAATCTTAGGAGTCATCCTGCTCACTTAACCTCGTCACTACGCAGAACCTCAATACATATGAAATTATCAAGCCGTTTCACAACTCACACGGCACAATCACAATATCACATGAATTTGACGAAGACGGGACAACACCTGATATCCCAATACCCCTCCTTGAGGAGTGCCATACTGAAATTAACATCTCTGACTCGCATGAAGCCCAAAATCTTGTTTAAGTCCATTCACTCACTTCAAGCTGATTCTGCTCGCATTGAACTAGGCTGATAGCCTTACCTGGGTCCAAATAACCCGCTTTCTTTTTCTTATACACACGAGGACAACCATCATAGCCGAGGTAAACACCCCACAGTCCAAAATCAACTGAGCCGAACGCCTTCCAGGCATATATTCTCAAATAAGCAATATTATACATCCTTATACTTAGTCTAAATCTGAAATCAATCAGGTGACTACAAGTCACGCTTACACAATCTTCCCGTGGTCACACTCCCACGACTTTCCACAGAAGGCAAAAAGTATGCACATCTATACCACCAACCATCCTAAGGCTTTAAAACAATTCAAGGACCCGTAATCAGGATACCAAGTCTCTTTCACCAAACACCGATCTCAAGTGACACTGAAGACAACATCAACTTATTCTAGACATTCAAATCCCTTATTCTTGCTCCCCTGAGCTCATGACATCCTTGTTAACACCGAACCGAAATCTCGATTCTTACTTCCAGTTACATATCGCTTATTGCACATAGCATGCCAATATGGAATAGCATAGGAAGTTCCATAATAACTCCTGAACCACTAACAGGGTGAACATTTCATCACATATAGAAACCTTTTATTTGCCTAAATTCATGAGAACTATAACAATACACAAGTGAGCTCTCACAATCACAATACATGCAAATCCTTAATTAGTGGTCTGAACCACCATAAACCTTTCGGGATCCGCCTACACCTGACAGGCCATAGCACTTGAATGCTTCCAAATGAAATCTATTATGACGGCCGACGAGCCCCACTTAACCATACACGTACTCAATCATACCGAAGGAACTGATCACTGTCGTACATGCGTTGTTCCATCATGCCTAACCAGNCTTCTCAGAGATTATACTGCAAAATTTTGATTCTTAATCACACTGCTGCTTGAAACCCTTAAACACCACAGTCTCTAGCTTTCAAATTCACTAGGACCGCTACTGAGAGTCACCCACTCTGACTGGCCCTTAATACAATCAGCTCCAAGGCTCTTCTAGCACATGAATATGCTCTCAATAAAGCACGTGACTGAGTCACTTCCCTTACCACTTGCCTATTCCTTAAGCACAAATTCTTAATTTTCCAAAGCCTAGCCCTGGTCCAATAGGACCAACTTCGCACATTTTTATCACATGCCAT
>ML292733.1:107922-126556 GCA_005239495.1 Nicotiana undulata | reverse complement strand
TCTGCACAACATAAAGAAGTGCAGGTGTAGCATCAGTACAACCGACCCCATGTACTGAGTAAGTGCCGAGCCTAACCTCAGCCGAAGCAGTGACGAGGCTAGACTTAGCAACGATATACACCTGTCCTATTCTACAACATATAACCCAGCTAGCAACGCAAGAATTAAACATACAAATTAGGGGAAACAGGAGCAGATAAAGGGGGGTCACCAGTGAGATATGACAGTATATTGATCATAAGAAAATAGATAAAAAGCAGTTTAACAGAAAGTACCAAGTAACGACAAGATCAAATGCCAGGAATGTAATTAATGGCACGGCATCACCCTTCGTGCTTTTACTCTCTTCCTCACTATGCAAAACATGGTATAATCAATGTCAAACAATCGGCACGGCATGTCCCCTCGTGCGATAAACAATAAACGATCAACACGGCATGTCCCCTCGTGTGATAAATAATAAACAATCGGCACGGCATGTACCCTCGTGCGATAAACAATAAACGATCAAGACGGCATGTCCCCTCGTGTGATAAATAACAAACAATCGGCACGGCATCACCCTTCGTGCTTTACACTCTTCCTCACCCAACAATAGCAGGTAAATGGCAAGGAGTACAACATATAGGAAATAAGCAGTTCATAACACCGGCAAGGGGAAAATATCAATTTGGTAACTCAACAAAATCCCGGCAAGGGTCTCATCTATAACTAATCGCTTCGATCGTATCCTCTACATTTGGTTTATCAATCATATCAACACTTTATCAAACTCAACAGTCAATACTTCCAACAAGAATAGATTACCAGGTAAAGACACCCTCATAATGTGCTAAACATGGAAGGAATACTGCAATTTCTATCAAAATGGACTCACGGGCATGCTTGACACACATTGCATAGGTACTCGTCACCTCACCTATGCAATGAACATGATAATCACTTAGCACATAGCAAATAATACTTATTCCCTCACCGAAGTTAGGCAAGACACTTACCTCGGTCCAAAGTATAGCAATCAACCCTCTACGACCGCTTTTCCTTTATAATCCGACTCCAAAACAACGTTATCTATGCATAATTAATTCAATAATATCAATAAAGACTCAATAATGTAATCCTATAGCCTAGGTGTTCATTCTCTAGCATTCTTCCAAAAATATCAAAATTCGGCCCCGGGCCCACGTGGTTTAAACTCGAGGTTCGGACCAAAACCCGATCACCCATAACCCCCCGAGTTCAATTATGTAATTAGTTTTAGGATCCGACCCCAAATTGAGGTTGAATCATCCAATTTTTCCCAAAAAACCTAACACTACCCAATACCCAATTTCTACCTTAACTTCCATGTTTTTAGGCCTAGAATCTAGTGATTAGTTGATGAAAGTAAGAGAAAGTGATGTTAAGAACACTTACCTATGGAGCTATGGAGGTTGGAGGGCTTGAATTTCGTCTATGGAGGTTTGGGGAAGAAGGAGGAAGTGAGAAAAGGGTGAAATCCCGTAATGAAGTCTGTTTTGGAGTTAATAAAATCATTGGGGAAAATAACTCTATGCGTTCACAGACCAATGGCTGCGTTCACACAGGTCACATACCCCTCCCTCACCCAGGTCCTATCTTACCTAGTGCGGACGCACCCCCCTGCCCGCGTTCGCACTGCCCCGCCTAAACTACCCTCCGCGTTCGCACCTGCTAGAGTGCGTTCGCACTGCTTTGACCCCACAGCCCTCCGTGATCGCATCCTAAGTGGTGCGTTCGCATAGCACAATATGGACCCTGACCCCAGACCCCACTTTTTCCCTGTGCGCTCGCACCCCCTTGAGTGCGTTCGCATAGGGTAATTTACCTGGACACTAGAAACCAGCAATTACACCAGATTTTTCAACCTTTTAGCACCCCGACACCTACCCGAAACTCACCCGAGCCCTCGGTGTTCAAAACCAAATACACACACGACTTCAAAATCATCCTACGGATTTATTCAAGTAATTAAACCACCAAAATAACATCAGAAATGATGAATTAATCTCCAAAATCCATAGAATTTTCTCAAACTTCATAAACTTCTAAATTTCCCATTTTTAATCCGAATCACGTCATTTCAAGTCCGTTTTACACCAAATTTCACAGATAAGTCACATAACACATAATAAACCTGTTCCGCGCTCCGGAACCATAATATAGTCCCGGTAACACGGTTTTCACATAATTATTCACTTTCAAAATCCTTTATTATTTTCAGAAAATAATTTTCTTTAAAAATTCATTTCTCGGGGTTGGGACCTCGGAATTCGCTTCCGGGCATACGCTCAAGTCCCATATTTTCCTACGGACCCTCCGGGACCGTCACATCACGGGTCCGGGTCCGTTTACCAAAAATGTTGACCAAAGTTAACTTTATTCAATTATTCAATTCAAAGTTCCATTTTTATCAAAATTTTCACATAGAAGCTTCCCGGCTACATGCCCGAGTTGCGCACGCATATCAATGTGAGATTAACGGAGGCTTTCGGGGCCTCGGAACACAGATTAAGCTAGAATTACTTAGGATGACCTTTTGGGTCATCACATTGCATTAATGTTATTCTTTAATAATCACATTACAAAATATTTTGGCGTGCAATAGGTACGTGACAAATGACCATTCATGCCATAATAATGACATTATTTTCTTATATCATCTCAAACTTCCTTCTAGAGGTGAGTGTGGTATATTCACTATCACTAGCACGTTCACATTCTTCCAAGAATGAATATGTATTCATATATCAGATGTTGTCACATTCATATCATGAATGGACCATAATCATCTATATGTGCTTTATAAAATATCATGTAAAATCGATGACAAATATTATTTTCACAGAGTGAACGATTATTTTGAGAATCCTTATTATTCTCAGTATCACAATGATGACGATTATAATTTCGTATATTGCCACATCCACATCCATTGATACCTTCACAATAATAATTTTGTCTTCTTTCAGACTTATTACATATTACTACCACATTATTTTAAGGGAATGAGAATGAAGCAAATTCAATGGGACGTGTTTCCACTTCTTGTGCTCACGATCATACATGATCTTGATCATGGCAAAACGTAAAAATTTTACCACTTCGAGTGGTTATAATTTCTTACTAACTCCATTAGAGTTATAATCAAAATTTATTTTCTTTGCTTGTATTTAAAATCAAATTATAGAATAAAAGAGAAAAATATGGTAAAATACATACCTTAAATCCAGAATTTAATCATAAAGGAAGTTCATGTAACAATTGACATCATTATGCTCAATCCCAAAACTTCTACTCAATTGGTTAGAGTCTCGTGCTGATAACGTGTTATAAA
Organism: Nicotiana undulata; assembly: GCA_005239495.1. Lineage (NCBI taxonomy): Eukaryota > Viridiplantae > Streptophyta > Magnoliopsida > Solanales > Solanaceae > Nicotiana > Nicotiana undulata. The sequence continues at coordinate 123,201 of ML292733.1, read as the reverse complement.
ATAATAAATAAAAAAAAGAATATTGCAGAGAAAAGTAGGGAGGGAGAATTCTTATTGAGTTTGGATCAATTATAATGGAATAGAACCCCTCTATAAAAAGTGACTTAGCCACCAAGTAACAAACCCTAGAATTTCTCTAGAATATAGACATTCACCACAAAAAAAATTTATTTATAACAGTAATCGAAATTTAGCCACTTTTCATGTAAAGATAAATTTGAACGAAAACACTTTTCAAAATTAGGAAAATATTCCAGCATAATATACTGAAATTTCAGTATAATATACTGGAGTTCCAGCAAAGTATACAAGTTCAGCATAATATGCTGGAAGTTCATACACAGGTGCTCGAATCGCCAGTATATTATGCTGGAACTTTTCGCGTGTTGGAGTTCCAGCATAATATGCTGGAAGTTCATACACAGGTTCACCGAACTCCAGTATATTATACTGACATTTCAGTATATTATGCTGGAACTTTTCGCGTGTTGGAGTTCCAGCATAATATGCTGGAAGTTCATACACAGGTTCACCGAACTCCAGTATATTATGCGGGACCGATCTCTATTACAACAAAATAATGGCTATTTTTCAATGACTTGACAAACGCTGGCTATTTTTAAATAACCAGTCCAAAAACTAGTTAGCCCATACTATTTTTTCCTTCTTACACGTTCAACGTAATCTGGTCTCAATTTCTCAACATATGCTCAGTGTAAACACTTATTGTGGTTTTCAGTTGACTTAAATATACTATACTCTTTAAAAAAATGTAGTTTGATGCATTAAACTTTCGCTATATGTGAAATTCGGAAAAGGGTCGGACCGCGAGATCTATTGTATTACGCACATAAAATGACCAATAACTACATATAATAGGTACGACATCAATGTCAACAAGTGGAAAAAATTGGTATAAAGAGAAAAGACATAACTCAAGATTGAAGAAAAAAAGTAAACATCCTTACTGACAAAATATGGGATGAAAATAATTGTTACAAAACATATATCCGAATTGAATACAGAAATATTTCCTTACACGAATATTATAGTTAACAGCATACTCATGTAGATAGTAGTTGAATAATTAGAAGTGTATAAGGACTTCAATAGGAGCATTGGTACTTGGAATTTTCACATTCCACTCCATTTGGATTTATTTTTTTCCTATGAACTTCCTCTAAAATGTTTGTGGGTGGTTAAGGCTTTGCGAGATGGTTGAAAAAATGGGAAATTTTCTTCTAGTTATATAAAAAATAGGCGTAAGCCTTGAGTATGTCATCAAAGAGAAGGACATTGTTACAACATCTTAATATAGTTCAGTTAATTACTAAAAGACTAGACGAATCCAGAAGGAAAATGAAACTTAAAAGAAGGAAGACTACGTTGTCCTGTACAGTGGCGGATTCAGGATTTTAAGGTTATGAGTGTGAAAGTACAAGAGGGGGTGAATTCTCGATTTTTATTTTATGTATTCTAAGTAGTTGACTAATTTACCAATTAGTCGACTAGAGATAAGAACATAATAGTAATAATGCAGAAATAAAGTGCATGAATTAAAGACATCGGGATTTTTATACTCGCTAGGATTCAATGTGAATCCTATGTCCAGTCCCCTAGAGTTGCAAGGGTGTTCTTTTTCAGTATTTGAAGTTTTTTGATTACAAGATGGTTGATGTACCTTTATACCAACAACTTAGTCTCTATGTCACTTTTCCCTTCTTGATACAATGCTTCACCAGTGTTTATCTCTTTTTGTTCTCTCACTAGTTACACAACAGAGCTAAAAAGAACTACAATGCTTGTTTGAAGTAGAACAAAAAGAGTGATAATGGTTCATTCAAAGTATGTCTGCTTCAAGCTTGGAACAACTGTATATATAGTTCTTGAGACCTTCTTGATTCTTGATTGACATGAATCTTGAGAGATTACAAACCCAATAGAGTTGATCCTTGAACCGAATCGTAAATTGATTATTTCTAAGAATAAGGTTAAGTTTCCGTTGATCTTCTTTGACTTGTGGCCTTGACAAGCTTTTTTCCGCTCACTACCAGAAAATGGCAGTTTTCCGACGACCAAAACGGTCAGAAATCACGTATTTCCGACTACTTTACGAACGAAATTGGTCTGTCGGAAAAAAGTTGGTCGAAAAATAATTTCCGCCCAAATTTGTCGGTGATTTTCGACTAAAGCGGTCACAAATTTCAAAAGGTCAAACAAATAAAATTAATAATTAAAAATTATATTTATTTAATTTCCGACGGAATCCACCGAAAAGTATTGAATATTAATTTGTTTTTTTTAAATTCGATCGAATCAGTTGGAAATTAAAAATTAATTTTTTTTTAAATATTATATTTTTTTAAAACAAATTCCGAACGAATCAGTCGGAAATTAATAATTAAAAATTAAATTTTATTTAATTTTCGACGGAATTTGTCAAATTTTTTTGAATATTAAATTATTATTTTTCAAATATTCGACCGAATCGGTCGAAAATATGGGAATTTATGGTTAAATCTGGGCAGCTATCCGACCGTTTTCGTCGGAATTTTGTATAAAACTGGGCAGAATTCTGCCCAATTTCGAGCTACACCACCTGTCAAACTATTACAAACAAAAGAATACCAACCAACAATACATTAACAACAATCTAAACCAACGATACATTAATACAATAATACCAACCACTAATACATTAACACAATCTAAATCAACAATACATTAACAAAATCTCAACCAACAATACCAACCATTAAACCTAACAATTTTGGATAAAATATCCAAATAGTAGCCCACATTCAAGTTTAAAAGCAATACATAAAGTTGTCTCTCACAATCAAGTTTACCAATCAACCAAAACATCACAACTAAACTACTACACATCAGATTCAGTTTGTTCATCCTCTTCATCAGATAAATCATGCCCATGTTTACTCATGAATTTCTTCATCTTAACAAATATTCCGTATTGGGAGTCCAATTGTTGCTTTAATTCACGAATTTCGTTTCTCATATCTTCCATCTGTTCTTGATTTTTAGGAGAAGACGAATTGGCTAAGAATGGGTGTGGACGACCTGTAGGTCGACGTACTCCTAGTCCGTAGACTCTGCCTTTGTTTACTCCAGCGACTGCATCTGTCCACAATGAAGCCATATCATCAAGTGTTGGTTGAGTTGAATGAGGCTAAATTTGTTGCCATTCTTCCAACCTTTTATGATAATCTTCCTGAAATTAAAAACATAATTATTATGTAAACAAACTAATATTAATAAACCATAAATAATTATGAAGTTAGAATTTTACATATGATCTGACGCACGCGTCTCCACCCAGTGTTCTCTTGTACCATCCTTCTTCTTTTTCTTATGCAACTCCTCGAAGACCTCAATGTGACTCATATCTCGCCCTCTCTCCTTTTCCTTCATAAGAAAAAGTATGAGTTAGGCATTACAAACGTTAAATTCTATATGGAAAACTAAGAAAAGTTTTATAAGTAATTACCATTCTTAGTTTATCGGCCGCAAAAGTAATTGAACCTCTTGTGTGCAACAAGCCACCTTTATTAGATGCACAGTTTGCCTTTTCTTTTTCACTCTTTGCGTTCCATTCTGGGGTATTCCATTTATCAAGAAGTTTATCCCAAACATCTTTTCTTAACCAGCCCGGCATTTTACCGAAATTCCGAGCAGCGCACATAGTATCTTTAATCCTTGTAGCAGCTTTCTTCTCGAAAATACTATTTATTGCATTTTGATGTTGAGGATGCCATGTACACCTTGTTTGAAATATAAAAAAGTAACATTAGATGAAGACGATAATTATTAAATAAATATAATTAATTTTTATCCTAAATTGATTCCACATTTTCTCTTTGATGTTGTACGGTATCTTTTTCCAAGTAGTCCACGGCTCATGATAAAATGGCTTCAAAGAATCCGTAACCAAATGTGTAGTCTGAAAGGATGGCAAAAACCTGCATTAAAGTTAATATATATATAATTAATAAGCATCTTAAAATTTCAAAAGTTTTAATTGCAAATAAATATTCATTAATGTTAACATATCTAAAAGTACATTCAAAACATAAAAATTAGTATAAGAATCTTCTTTCCCATCCTCGTGGGGGACGATTATCAATCGCTTATAACTATCAAATTGTACATCCCCTCCAACATTCTGCCTGCGTCTACTAGATGGTGCAGAAGCAGCACTAGATGTAGCTGGGCGAGAGCCTCAAATATCCAACCTAGATATGCTGGGAATGGATGATGATGATGGAGCAACAAAAGACGAACCATCATGCTGACTAATATGAAAGCTCGGCGGTGCAGCAGCTGGTGAGCCAGTATGCTGACTACCATGAAAGCTCGGGGGTGCAGCAGCTGGTGAGCCAGTATGCTGACTACCATGAAAGCCCGAGGATGCAGCAGCTGGTGAGCTAGTATGCTAACTGCCATAAAATTCCGAGGGTGCAACAACTAGTGAGCCACCATGTTGACTACCATGAAAGCTCGGTGAAGACGATGGTATAGAAGGTGTGGGTACAAAGTTAAAAATTGTAACGACCCGGTTTGTCGTTCTGAGAGTTATAGCCATGTTTCCCCAATTTATGCTTCTTTATGTCTTGTTCAGCTGTGGTGAGTTATATCGAGTTGGTAGGTTTGGGTTCGGAGTAGTTTTGGATTGAAATGATCACTTAGTCTCTTAGTTAGAAAGCAAAGTTAGAAAAGTCAACCGGAAGTTGACTTATAAGTAAACGAATTCGGATTGGAATTTTTATGATTCGGGTAGCTTCGTTGGGTGATTTTAGGTGTAGGAGTGTCCGGAATATGATTGGAGGTCTGTGGTATAATTAGGCTTGAATTGGCGAATTTTGGAAGTTTAGAAGTTCTTAGTCTTGAATCCGAGGTTGAATTGGTGTTTTGGTATTTTTTTGGGTGTTCTAAATGTTCGACTAAGTTCGGGTAATTATATATGACTTGTTGGAATTATTGGTTGAGGTCCCGAGGACCTCAGGGTGAGTTTCGAATAGGTTTGAGTTGTGTTGCGGTCGTTTTTCTTATGTTTCGACGTCGTTTCTTCAAGCATAAATGATATCATTTTAAACAAATGAACTCCGATTTCCTTTTTGATTAAAGCATTAGATTCGTATCGTAATTACGGACCCGTAGAAAAAAAATCATCGAATTTGGACATCGTGTGAGGATTTTATGGTCATTTTACTAAGAATTAGGTTGTCATATTGTTCAGATTAATTGTGAAATTGCCATTGGCGGCGTATTTAAAAATCTGCATTATTTATAAATATTAAAACTTACATATCTCCTTCATTATAAGGTCAAATTGAGAGATTCAAAAGCCTAACTTGACTAGAATTTCATAAGAAATCTATTGGAGGCAAAAAAATGGGTTTCGGGATCGTTTAGCATGAGAAACGAGGCAGAATAGCTGACAGAAAAATATATAAAATAAGGGTTTGTTCTTTCGGTCATATTTTGAGTTAGGGAGCTCGGATTTGGGCGATTTTGGAGGCGATTTTCACCATATGGATTGGGGTAAATGTTCTCTCCTCGGTTTTGGTTATATTTCATGAATCCATCTTCGTTTTTGGGATTTGATTGATGATTTCAAAGTGAATTTGAGGGAGTTTTGGAGAGTTTAAGGTGAGGATTTGAGGGACAAAATAGAGTCCGATTTTGATAAATTTTATATGGTTAGATTCGGAAGAGGACGAGGGTTTTGATTCTGCCATTGCTGACTGGCTTTGAGACGTGAACCCGGAGGGCCATATTTTGGCCGGTTTCGGATTTTTGGCCTATTTTTATAATTTTAATTGTGGAATTCGATTCTTTAGCACATGTTGATGGTATTAATCTGATTATAGTTAGATTCAAAGCTTTTGGAGACCGAGTCAAGGGACGAGGGCATCCCGGGGTAGGACTTTACGCGGTTAAGGTAAGTAACAGTTTTAACTCTGGCTTTTAGGGTATAAACCCAAAGAATTTGATATCGTGTGACTGTTTGGAGGTGATACCCATGCTATGTGACGGGTGTGTGGGTGTGTACCCCGAGGAATCAATACTTGGTCCGTCCCGTGAGGCCTCATGGTCATCATCTGTGTTTACGTAGTTACTTGTTGTTGAACTCATTTACCTTCATGTTAGAGATCATGCTTAGGCTTTGTTTATGCTCACGTTAATTGTACTCAGGCATAGAAATTATTGTACATGTTTACCTCAGTCTCTATTATTTTGCTGATATGTTGTGATACTTGATGTGGGTTGTGTCCCCTTATTTGTTGTGCCTTGTGGGGCTGAAGAGGTACATGATTGAGTGAGGCCGAGGGCCTGGTTGTGAGGATATTAATACCATAACGTGTGAGGTGTCCGCGTAGCACGTGAGTTGACCATGCGGGTCCAAGTATTGATACCATAACGCGTGAGTTAACCGTGCAGATCCAGGTATTGATATGATAACATGTGAGTTGTCTGTGCTTAGCGCTTGGGCTTTGGGAGCCCCTCCGGAGTCTGTACACACCCCTAGTGAGCGCAGAGTGTTGAGAGTGCTGAGTGCGAGTGTTGAGTGATGGAGTGACATTGTTGTGAGGTTGCATTTACTTTTGTTGTTGTTGCATTTATCTGTTAATATTTTTGCTTAGCTTGTCACTACTGCTCAGTTTCTTAGTTATTTTTGTTACTACTGAGTCGGGTGTACTCATACTACACCTTGTACTTTATGTGCAGATCCAGGTGAGTTAGAGCGCGACCATCGCTGAGTTCAGGCCGGCTATCGTTGGAGACTGCAAGGTAGCTGCTAGTGTCCGCAGGACCTTGTTACTCCGTTTATCATTTATTTATTTGGATAGTATTTACAGTTAGATAGTTATAGATCTTAGTTCATAGTTTTAGACGCTCGTGACTTAGTGACACCCTGATTTTTGGGGCACGTTTCTGTATTTTTCTATATTATATTTAGAGTTGATTTAGTTTATGAAAAGTTTAAATGTTGAAATATTTTATTAAATTCTTATAATCAAATTAGTAGTAATTTGGGAAATAGGATTGCCTTGTAACACGATAGGCGTCATCACGACCATGGCTAGATTGTGGGTCGTGACAAAATTGGTGTTACTTTGACTGCCTTTGGCAGGCATAGAATAATACTGAACTGAATTATTAGTTGGAGGAGGATAATGAACATGTTAGATGGCAATTAAGTCGACTAAGGAGGATGAGGAAGAGGATGACTCATATTTGGCATAGTTGAGGAAGTTGGAACAAATTGTTTTTTCTTCTTAGATTTCATTTTTTTCTTCCCCTTAGATGTCATATCTGTAATATAATCATAATAAAATACAAAATAAAAAATACAATAAGTGACAGTAAATATAAAATAATTAAACAACTAAATAAATAAATAAACAACCTAACAAGTCATAAAAATATAAAATAACTTTGCAACATAATAGATAATTAAAGGAATAACATAAAATGTTTAACATGTCTTAAACAACATACAACAATTCTACAAAATGTTAAATGATTAAAGGAAAAACAACCTAAAAAGGCATAACAAGTCAATCCTTATCGCTATCTTCATAGTAATCATCTAAGTCTTCATCATCACCTGTTTCACTTTCATCTAGTAGTTCTTCCTCATCACTTGTTTCATGTTCAACACCTCTATCTTGGTCCTCATTTGTAGCAAGGGCAGAAGGATCGAATTCTTCATATATCCCTTCATTATGTTGCAATCATCTGCTAATTTATCATCCATTATTGATTCAACATTTGAAATGTCATTCTTCTACGCCACATCTAATGCATCTTCGACTACTACTCTACCTTCAAGATTTGTTTTCAATACTACCCGCCATGCAGACTTATTCTTGCTCAAAGGATAAGGAGTATAATACACTTGTTTCACCTTTTGTCCAATGATAAAGGGATCATAAAGTCCATATTGCCCCGTATGTTTAATTTCAACTATTTTGTATTGAGCGTGCACCTTTGTACCTCTATTCGGTGTTGGATCATACCATTTACATCGAAAGAGTACCAACTTTTTCTTCGGCCAACCTACAACATATTCCAATTCCAAAATCTCTTGAAGCACACCATAATAATCAACATCTCCATCACTTTTCACCCACACCCCACTATTGTTGGTTTTCTTTCCATTAGACCATTCTTCTGTATGAAACTTGTACCAATTGACCAAGTATTTAGACATCATTCTTACTCTAGGGTCAGGTCCCCAAGCTATATCACGTAAAAATGGGTCATTAATGCCATTATCTGGATCATGAACCTATATATATAATTAAATATAATTTAGAATTTAAAAAAAATATATAATTAATTTACATCTAATAAAAATCATATTAAATAATAAGTAATACTTACAAATTCTTTAAACCACTCTGAAAACTTGGGATAAACATCTTGCCCATATGTACCCACAAAGTAACTGTCATTATAACATTTATTAGTTAAATCGGTGGTATATTTAATATAAAAGTCTGTAATATATACGAATATATACTTACCTATAATAAGGTTGGACCTCAGGGCAATTTAACAATACATGTGTTGTAGCTGACTTTAGCTCCATCTCAGACAACTTTCACTTTGGACTATATTTTGGACCCTCCTTTACCTGGTTGATTAAAAATGGAAATTGGTGGTGCCAAAGGATCGGTTTCTCCTCCATCGTCATGCCAATTCGGTATATTTCTCAAACATCGCACATCATGTTCAAAATAGTATGAATAGAAATAAGAGACTTCTTTAGCCACATATGCCTCGCATATCGAACCTTCAATTCTTGATCTATTTTTTATGGTCCGTTTACATTTGCCAATAGTCATGCATAGAGTTATTTTTAGAGGAAACAATCTTTAAATCAAATACAAAAGGTAAATGATTAAATTTCATTACCTCTCGAAGGGATACATCCATCTAAATTGAACTGGCCCTCCATGTCGTGCCTCTTGTGCAAGGTGACTTGGCAGATGTTCCATTACATCAAAAAAACCAAGAGGGAAAATTTTTGCTAGCTTGTTTAAAGTTAAGATAATGTTACTCTCCTTATAAATTAAGTTCTCCACCCTCAATGTGCTAGAACACAAATCCTTGAAAAAATAACTTATCTCTGCAATCGGTTTCCATATTCGATCACGAAATCATTGAACGCAATAGGCATCAACGCTTCCATGAAAATATGAAAATCGTGGCTTTTCATTGACGCCAACTTCCCTTCTTCATGTCAACACATCTGGATATATTTGATGTGTACCCATCAGACACCTCAAATTGTTAACCCGTACTTAATCCTAACTTGCAGGTGTCCCCGATACAAATCTTTTCTTTTTTGGTTTTCATAGTGTTACTTTCTTCGATGGAACACAGAGCATCAGATCTGCAATAAAACCTTAAATTCTTATAACAAACGAGGGCTTGGGTGGGGGGAACTTACCTGGGCAGTGGAGGGTCTCGACGGACCTGTAGCGGCGCCGGTGACTGCTGCTCGTTGATGGAAGCGGCGGGTTTAGGTGGGGGGAAGTTTGAGTGAGAGAGAGAAGAGAGAAGGAAGAAAAGTGGGAAAGGAAAAGAAAGGGTGTCGCTGAGGGTTTTTCAAAAAACTCTCCGACAAATTCGGTCGGTAATTTGGTCAAAGTAGTCAACCTCGTTTTACTAAATATTTTCGATCGAATCGGTCACTATTTTTTATTTACGTATTTATTTATTTATTTTTATTTATTTCTGACCGAATTGGTCGCTAACAGTGACGCGGAATTTTTCGCCAAAATTTACGACGGACATAGACGGAATATTAGTCGTAACTATTATTAAAAATTAAAAAATATATTTTTATGCATATTCCGACCGATTCCGTCGGAAATTTACGTCTACTTTCTTCCGTCAGAAATTTCGTTCGGAAATTGTCCGTTTCTAATAGTGGCTGGGCAGATCTTCCCGTTACTTGAGTTGATGATGGATCCCTGATTTCATGCTTTAATGATTTCCATTGTAGAGCTTTGCAATCTTGTTTTCCTTTGATTTTGGGACAAATAGCTTCCATCAGTCATCTATCAAATCATTGCTTTATTCTTCTTTCAGATTTCCGCTTCTTCTTCCTTTCATCTCTAATCATTGATACTTTTCGTTTCCTTTGCTTATAGAGTTCCAGTTGATAGATTGTTTCCTTAGTCCATACTTGAATGATAGGGAATCTTGATTCCTCTGTTTTATCCCTTGTGATCCTACAGCAAATGTGATATATTAGTTTTTCATCATTAAAACTTACATTTAACAAAGTGCTCACTTTCTTTAACATAAAGTTGCTATCAACTATATAGTATAAGTGCACAACAAAAATAAAAAAGACTTCTAGTCACAAGTCAAGTAGGAATCAAACTCGCGCCTCAAACTTCAGACGCGCCTTTAATTAAACCTCAACACCAGAACACCCATTAGTCTTTTTTGTTCCTGGGTGCTTGCTAGGAACTTATATAAGTTTTCTTATATTTCTTATAAAATTATACACAGTTTATGTGGAGGTTAATGGATACTAAAGCACCTAAAATTAATAGTTTGTTTGGCGAAGTTTGTTTTTGATTAAAGTGCTTTGTTGGTTCCAGAAAGTGCTTTTTTCCTAATTCCTATTACACAATTTCTGCTGAAGGAAAATTACCTGACACTAAATTACACGCAAAAGGACCGCGTGAAGAGGTAAAAAATGAGCATATGAAGTTTGTGTAGATTTGAAAAAATTGATCCAGAGGTCTACTTAATTTTTTTCTTTTTATCCTTTTTTTCTTTTACCATTTACACAAAAATATGAAAAAAAGAAGACAAAAAGCTAATGCAGGATGCTAAAACCTTCGTCCCCAACCTCCCTGCCAATTGGTCTTGTTCCCATAGTAAACCCCATCCAAGCACTCCAGTTGGTCCAAGTAGAAATAAAAAAGAAATTTAACTTTAGATTTAACATCTCCCCTTGTGTTTTTCTCCAACGCCATGGATTTATCAGTGAAGCCCTCTTCTTTTTCATCCTTTGTTGGTCAAAAATGGAATTTGCTTGAAACTCTGGCAGATGAAATAGTTTAGATTCTGCTTCAAATAGAAAAGGAAAGAGGTTAATACAGTTGGGTGCTTTAATTACATGAATATGACAGTACACAAGATGAAAAATTAATGGATTTTTTTTGTGGGTTCTATCTGCCATGGCTGCTGAGGTTTTTGAGGAGACACTTCTACTATGTTTAGCTAAAATTGTCCCTTATGTTTGTGGTTAGGTATAGATTTACCTTTATGTATCACTTTCAGCACTTATCGTCCCTTGACTTGGCAAAAGATGAGCAGCTTTAGTCTAGTTAACGGAAAACTCAAACGGAGACAAAAACTAACGGGAAATACGTTTGATTGGGTATAAACAAAAGACTTTGAAAATTAACTTAAGTGGCCTTCTCATAGGGTGGTTGGCTAAGCTTATAAGCTGGTCAAACTATCTTATAAGTATTTTTTAACTTATTTATGTGTTTGACAAAGTTAAAAGTGCTTATAAGTCAAGTACTTCTAAGCCAAAAATAAGCGATCACCCCAGCTTATAATTTTTTAGTTTATAAATATTTTAAGTTTGACCAAGACTTTTACTATGTTATCCCTAAAATATTCCCTTACAAAACAAAACTCACGTATACCTACATCAAACCTATTTTTTCACTGACTCATGTATTTCTTCAAACCTAAACCCTTTGCCTTTTCAAATTTTCAATTCTTACTAATATTTGAGGTAAGCAAATTCTCTATTTCTTTGTCGTATCATAAAATTAATTATATTTATCATAAAATTATCTTATCCAATCACAATTATATTTAAAAAAAAATACAAATAGAATATTTTGTATTTGAATCGATCTGGAATCTAAAATTTTGAAAAAATTACACTCTTATAAGTGTAAACAGTTCTAAGGTTATTTAAGTTATTTTAACAGAAAAAAGCTTATCAACACTTTTTTTTTATCAAACACTACAGCAACTTATTATCAATTTCAACACTTGTATTCAAACACGTAACTGCTTATTTATTAAATTAGTTTCAGCACTTAAAATTACTTTTCAACACATAATACTTATCAACTACTTCAATTCAATTAATCCAAACGGGCTCTTACTCAATTGTCTTCTTCCCAAATTCCATTACCCACCCCACCCCACCTCCAAATTTGCATTAAAAAAAGCTTCAGTTCTTCAACGTCATTCCAACACGGTCTATAACTCCATCAATCTTAACCAGAAACTTAAGCAACATCGTTTTCATTACAACTATAGGTTTTTTCTTTCTTTTTTAATTACTTATCACCATTGTTCTACAAGCCATAAGCACTTTACATCTTGAACAAATTGATACTATAAACATTAGTCGTGAAAAATATTACAGTTGATCAGTCCCTCATAATTGTCGCCAGGCCAACCACTATTGTAGTTACAACGTTATGATTTGTTTTTCCCTTCTCTGATGTAATAGAATTGGGTGCCCTTTTTTAACCAGGCGACACAGATTTTAGTTTGATTTTCTTGTTAAGTGGACTAATGGTGCTTAACTTTTGCAAAGTTAAGGAACGATAAGTGCTCAAGGTGACATATAAAGGACAAAATTATACCTAGACCCAAACATAAGGGAAAATTTTATCTAAAAACTCACACTTCTACTGTAATTTAACTGGTGCAAAATTAATAATACATTTCAAATATAATAAAATGAAAGAAGTTCTGGATTTTTCTTAAAGAATGGGAGAAGAAAGGCGTTTCATGGGGGGATTTTCTGATTAATCGGAGAGGAAAGATGATGGGGATGGGGAGGGGACAGTGGGAGGTGGGAAAGAAAAGAGACGCGGCGGGAGGGGGCATTTGTTTTCTAATTTCTTTTCTTGTTTAAAAATTATCAATGAGATGCAAAATATGAGTATTTTTTTTTACCTTGAGTTATGACACATGTCACGATTTAATTGGCGTGTGTGATGTAATCTCCAAGAATAAGTGGTCAAGCATAAAAATGATGTGTTTTAGGCACACTTTGAAAAATTGGGAGTGTAAGATAATTTTCATCTATAGAAAGTATGAAATGGGGATTTGGCCAATAGTTTATGAGATAATTTATGTATTTTGTCTTTCTAGAAAGAAAAAGAAGTGTTTATGAGTAAAAGCAATTTTTAAGAAGTACAAAAAAAAAGTAACTTTTCGCTAAAAGAACTTTTTTATAAATGCTTTTGAAAAAAAATACACTTTTAGCCGGTTTGGCCAAGAATTAATTTTTTTTTTTTTTTTTTTGCCAAAAGATTCTTTTTCCTCTAATGTTAAAGTATTTGGACAAACTTTTAGAAGGAAAAAAAATATTTTTGAGTAGAAGTAGAGCCAATTTTTGAGAAGGAAAAAGTAGTTTCTCACTCAAAGCACTTTTGAGAAAAAAATACTTAGAAATACTTTTTAAAAGCTTGGCCAAACACTATATAATTATTGCTCAAAGATGCTTTTCAAATTAATTAGAAACATACAAACTATTTCTCACCAAAAATACTTTTTTGAAATGTACTTTTCAAAATAGGCCGATCTTAGAAGCTTGGCCGAACATGCTATAAGTCATATATATGTTGTACGAGAGTATATTTATGTCGGAACTAGAGAGGCAGAAGGGGGCTCTGTTGGCCCATGTCACTGAATGAGTTTTGAAGATTGACAAAAAGTGTCAAGTTGAACCAGGTCCATTATAGCATACACATCTGAATGAAGCAGTTGGAACACGAATAGTACAAGTCTAGGAGATATCAGTGATTGTTGAGTATCAAAGAACTAAGAGAATGTCTCCTAGTACGAAAATGTTGCAAATTGATAGAGAAGACAGAAGTTGATTTCAGCTAGGACAGAAATAGAGGAAGAAAGGTGAGTTACAATCAAACTCGTTTACCAAGGAAGAGTTGGATCAGAATTGAATCATGGACTCAACAAACGAACTCTATAAATAATCAATGTATTACTGCTGAAAGAAGAGACACACAAGTGCTAAAGTGAATCAAGTTCTGAAGCAAAAGTTCCAGAGATTTTGCAAGCAGAATTGTTGTGCGATACAAAGGCTACAATTCAACTAGAAGAAACAGTTCCATTATTTATGTATTGAGTCTAGTTGATTGTAGTAGGAGTTTTAATATTGTATCTTATCAGCTTTCATAGAAGCAATTGTAATAGGTACAAATTGATCAAGTTAGGGTTAACTTGAAATCTGTAGAAATTAGCTAGAGGCTAGTTGATACAAAGAGGATTAGAGTTAGTCCTAGGATTACAAAAGAGTTTATTTTGTAAGTCCGTTTTGGCTCAGAGTTTTAGTGAAGAGTTTGAGCAAATCCTACTGAGGAGTAGGTCGTGGTTTTTTCACCTTTTGAGCCAGGTGTTTTCCACGTAAAAATCTCTGTGTCTTTACTATTACTGCTTAATTATTCCGCAAACAGTAGTAAGTAGTAGACTAAGAAGAACCAGGTTCTTCTTATTAGACAGCACTCGAAAATTGGGTACTGCACAATTAACTTATAATATTGTGTAGTATTGAAGTCTAAAACATCAATTGGTATCAGAGCAGGTTATCCTTGAAGAGGCTAACACCTAGGAAAAGATCAAGATGAGTGCACCACCTGGGAACTGGGAAGGTCAAGCAACTGCAAGGCCACCACTTTTCAACGGTCAGTACTATTCTTGGTGGAAGAATAGAATAAAGGATCACCTTATTGGAGAGGACTATGAACTCTGGGACATAGTTACTGATGAACTACTTGCAACAATGAAGAAAACTGCTGAAGGAGTAGATGTGCCTAAGACTAGAGCTGACTGCACAGCTGAGGATCTGAAGAAATGGGAGAAGAATGCCAAGGACAAGAAGTGGCTAGTGTGTGGACTAGGCCCAGATGAATATAACAGAATCCAAAGCTGCATCACTGCCAAGGAAATCTGGGATACTCTACAAGTGGCTCATGAAGGAACATCTCAAGTGAAGAGGTCTAGAGGTACATTGCTATACTCTCAGTATGAAAACTTCACTATGAAGGAAGGAGAAACAATTCAGGAGATGTACACAAGGTTCACGACTTTGACTAATGAACTCAAGTCTCTTGGAAGAGTCATCCTTGAAAAAGACAAGGTTGAGAAGATTTTGACAAGGGTTCTGCCCATCTCCTGGGAAAGCAAGATAACTGCCATTCAGGAATCCAAAAATATGGCAACCCT
>ML292733.1:88431-107866 GCA_005239495.1 Nicotiana undulata | reverse complement strand
AGGGTTCTGCCTATCTCCTGGGAAAGCAAGATAACTGCCATTTCAGGAATCCAAAAATATGGCAACCCTAGACTAGATGAGTTGATTGGCAACCTTACTGCTTATGAACTCAGAAGGCAGACCATGAAAATGGATGCCCCAAAGAAGGAAAGAAGTCTAGCACTAAGGATCACATAGGGAGCAGATCTGGAGGATGATGAGATGGCCATGATCACCAAAGAATTCAGAAACTTTCTCATGAGGAAGAAAGGCATCTCTAGAGGGGGAAACTTCAACAAAGCAAAGGCTCTTGAAAGGCCAGCTAATGAGGGATGCTACAAGTGTGGAAAAACTGATCATCTCATCAAGAACTGCCCCTAGTGGGAAGTAGAACGGAGGAAGGAGAGATATGAAAGAAAGAACATGAATGATACCTCTTCATTGGAAAAATACGTTTTCAGGGGTTCGTATTCTCCTCCCACAGGATTTTCAGCAAGATTGTCTGCTAATGCTTGTCCCTTGACTTATTTCTGAGTTACATAGATGATGTCGAACTTGCTTAATAGGAATTGCCACTTGGCCAGCTTCCAAGTGGGCATGGGTTTCTGAAAGATGTATTTCAAGGGATCCATTCTTGATATTAGATATGTCGTATAAGCACAGAAGTACTGCCCTAGCTTCTGAGTTGTCCAGGTTAGAGCGAAGCAAGTGCGTTCTAGCAGAGAGTATCGTTCTTCATAAGGAGTGAACTTCTTACTCAAATAATATATGGCTTGTTCCTTTCTCCCTTTCTCATCGTGCTGTCCTAGGACACAACCGAAAGTTCCATCTAACACCGCGAGGTAGAGTAGTAGTGGTCTACCCGACTCCGGCGGGACTAAGACTAGTGGTGTGGACAAGTATTCCTTGATTTTGTCAAAAGCCTTTTGACAATCCTCGGTTCAACTGGTTGCAACGTCCTTCTTCAGCATTTTGAAAATCTGCTCACATATGACTATGGATTGTGCTATGAAACGGCTGATGTAGTTGAGGCGTCCCAGGAAACTCATATCTTTCTTGCTTTTTGGTGGTGGTAATTCTTGGATGGCTTTGACCTTTGATGGATCCAATTCTATTCCCCGGCGATTCACGATGAATCCCAACAGCTTTCCGGTAGGAACCCCGTATGCACACTTTGCAGAGTTTAGCTTCAGGTTGTATTTCCGCAGTCTGTCGAAGAATTTCCTCATGTCTGTTATGTGATCTGTGGCCTTTTTGGATTTAATTATGAAATCATCCACATATACTTCTATCTCTTTATGTATTATGTCATGACAAATAGTTGCCATAGCCCTCATGTAGGTGGCTCCTGCATTCTTTAGACCGAATGACATCATCTTGTAGCAGTACACTCCCCATGGTGTAATGAAGGTTGTTTTCTCGGCGTCTTCTTCATCCATCTAGATCTGATGGTAACCTGCGAAGCAATCTACAAAGGACTAGAGTTCATGCTTGGCACAATTGTCGATCAGAATGTGTATATTCGGCAGCGGGAAATCGTCCTTTGGGCTTTCTCTGTTGAGATCCCGATAATAAACACATACTCTGTCTTACCCATCCTTCTTCGGAACAGGCACGATGTTGTCTAACTAGGTTGGGTATTAAACTATCCTGAGGACCTTGGCTTTGATCTCTTTGGTAACTTCCTCTTTGATTTGAAGGCTCATATCTGGCTTGAATTCCCTGAGTTTCTGCTTTACTGGCGGGCACATTGGATTTGTGGGAAACTTATGAGCCACCATGGACGTGCTCAATCCGGTCATATCGTCGTATGACCATGCAAAGATATCCTCATATTCTTTCAGTAACTGAGTGTATTCCTCTTTCTCTGACAGTGACAAATGGAATCTTATGTGGGTTTCCTTGATTGTTTCAGAATCTCCCAAGTTGACTATCTCAGTTTCGTCCAGGTTGGACTTGGGCTTGTTCTAAAAATCCTCTACTTCTCTGACAATCTCCTCAGCTTTACATCTTCTTCTTCTGAATCACTGTCCTTTTATTGCGTTGTCCCATTACATGTCACAATTGTCGGTTCTTCAAGATAGGAAATAGTAATGTTGTAGGGATAAAAACATGAGAGAAAAGTAGTAATAATAAAACATCGATCCATTTAAAGCGTCAAACAAAATGATTTTCAATAATTCAAATAACGTTTTGGGAACAAAAATGTAAAAATGTAAATTATTTTTTTTCCAGAAAAAGTAAACAGTGCTATTCAGCCTTTCTACCCCGGGATTCGTCAGACCCTTGATGGTCTAACAGTTCAGTTCTTGAGGAATTCTCCTCTCTCCATAGCTTGGATAATAAGTCCTTCCTCCTCCTCATCCTTTACAATCACACAACAGTCCATATCATCATCTTTCAAGAACAAATTCCTCAATGCTGGAAACACTTCTTCTTTCTATGATCCCTATATGATATTGGCCTGATGGAAGGTCTGACTTAAGCGCGGCACGGGTTGCTCAAGAGGGTAGTATGGACCATGCCACTGTTGTGACCAATCATCGTATTCCTGCCAGGTGTATTGATACCCCAGCCCGAAGGTGGTACCATGGCACTTCAGTTGTATTGGCTTGGAAATACCCTGCAGACTTTTACCAAGCCCCTTGCCGGGCTTGTACCCTTTGCATGCCAACATGCTTTCTATATTACTACTCCACCACTTATCCTTCTCGATCGCGTTAACATGCTCGATACGATGGTAGGTTTCTCCACCTAACTTCCTTCTGTTTTCAACTACCGGGACAGTCTGACTGGTGTAAATGTGGTTGCTCCCATCTCCATGGATGATCACTTCTTGATGGTTCCATTCGAACTTCACAGCCTGGTGCAAAGTAGATGCTACAACCCCAGTGGAATGTATCCACGGTCGTCCGAACAACAGATTGTAGGAGGTTGATATGTCCAGTACATGAAATTCAACATCAAACCAGGTAAGACCCATCTGCAGGCAGAGATTAGTTTCTCCAATTGTAGCCCTTTGAGACCCATCGAATGCTTTTACATTCATAGTTATCGCTCGTATCTCATGTAAACCCTTGCCTAACCTCATTAGGGTTGTCAACGGGCAAATATTGAGGTTGGATCCTCCATCTATCAAAACTCTAGCGATGAACTTATCTTCGCATTGCACTGTGATGTGCAGTGCCCTGTTGAGACTTAACCCTTCAAGTGGCAGGTCGTCCTCATGGAAAGTAATCTTGTGGCTCTTTATCACCTGCCCCACCATATTGACAATTTCTCCGCTAGTGATGTTATTGGGCACATATGCTTCATTCAACTCAGATGCAATCAAAAGATATTATGTGTAAAATCATCTTATGTTTTTCTATATGATGTAAATTGAAATACACTCAACCTGATTCCTGTTTAAGAGGGGAACATAGGCAGCCCTGTGGGTTCGGTCACAATTCAATAACATTTTCATTTCCCCTCACGATCAGAAATTGGGGCAGAATTTTGAGGGGGACCCTAAAAAATCTGAAGCAAGTTCAACCAACCACTGCGTATGGAACAACTAGAAAGGTCATATAGTTAACTGGGGCAGAATTTTGAGGAGGACCCTCAAACTTCTACGGTGGGAGAAATTGAAATTCCACTGATTATGTCACAGTTACTGGTTCATCTAACTAATTTCTAAACTATATGCTACTATGTCTTTTGAAAGTTATGCACGCATGATTTTGAATAAGAAACGTTTCTTTAGCAAACTCTACCTTAATAGCTTGAACAGGACCTTCAGCCAAAGCGGAGAAAATCGAGCAAGCAAAGGCACGAACCAACTTTTCCCTGCAAAAATCACGAATTTTCTTTGGATGCAGGACCATATCATCCTGATAAAACCAGTCACAACAACACAATCTCTATGCACGAAACACATCGCCAACTAAGAATACCACACTCTTACTCTTCTCTCTGGATGAGACTAAGCATTGTCCTAAACTTTGAATGAGACTAAGCCTTGTCTCGACCTTGCATGAGGCTAAGCCCTGCCTTTTCACTTGCATAAGGCTAAGAATTGCCTTCTCCTTGCATGAGACTAAGCCTTGTCTCGACCTTGCATGAGGCTAAGCCCTGCCTCCCATTTGCATAAGGCTAAGCATTGCCTTCTTTTTGCATGAGAATAAGCCTTGTATCGACCTTGCATGAGGCTAAGCCATGCTTCCCATTTTCATAAGGCTAAGCATTGCCTTCTCCTTGCATGGGACTAAGCAATGTCCCGAATCTTGCATAAGGCTAAGCATTGTCTTTTCTTTCCATGGGACTAAGCACTGTCTCGAATCTTACATAAGGCTAATCATTGCCTTCTCTTTGCATGGGACTAAGCACTGTCCCAAATTTTGCATGAGACTAAGCTCTATCTCCACACCCGCATGAGGCTAAGCCCTGCCTCTCTATTTACATAAGGCTAAGCACTGCCTTCTCCTTGCATGGGACTAATCCCTGTCCCGAATCTTGCATGAGGCTAAGCCCTTCCTCCTATTTGCATAAGGCTAAGCCCTTCCTTCATTTTGCATGGGACTAAGCACTGTTCCGAATCTCTCATAAGGCTAAGAATTGCCTTCTCTTTGCATGGGACTAAGCACTATCCTGAATTTTGCATGAGACTAAGATCTATATCCACACCCGCATGAGGCTAAGCCCTGCCTCTCTATTTGCATAAGGCTAAGCACTGCCTTCTCCTTGCATGGGACTAAGCCCTGTCCCGAATCTTGCATGAGGATAAGCCTTGCCTCCTATTTGTATAAGGCTAAGCCCTTCCTTCATTTTGCACGGGACTAAACACTGTCCCGAATTTCGCATAAGGCTAAGCATTGCCTTCTCTTTGCACGGGATTAAGCCCTATCCCGAATCTCACACGAGACTAGGCACTATCTCCCTTACGTCTCTTCTCTCGGGCTAAGCTATGCCCTCAACTTCATACAAGAATAAGCCTTGTCTTGTTGATTCTAGCATCATGTCTTTGCACCTCATGGGCTGAAATATAGCCAACGTGTCTGAAGGAGTCATAGTTCGAAGGAACCATTCTCATAGCCGGAAGACACCATGCCATGGCCTGAGGATCTCTCAAACTTGCACATCATTATTCAAAGGTGTCATGTTTTGGAGGCACCATTTTCATGGCCTGTGAATCCCTTACCGCACAACTCATGGCCTGGGACGTCATGGTCTAAGGACGTCATTCTTAACCGTCCAAAGACAATTTTCATGGTTTGAAGGAAATTTGCATCATGTCTAAATTCACACAAAGTTATACGTATACTTGCAGTATATCTTCTGATTTGCATGTAACTTGGTGAGTAAGCGTTATCCCAAGAGGAGCAATCCCTGCTCCAGTTCCTTCGTACTATTGCAAACCTGACCGCTCACCATAATCGTTTCACCTATTCGAAACCTTGTATTTGTCCTTGTGAAAACTTCATCGGTTTATTCCGTCGACGAATCTAGAACTACACGCGTCCTAATTCCTGTAAACCAGGGATATGTAAGCAGGTCAGAAACGAGATTACGGCCTATTTCTCTCAAATCCTCTCTTCGGTCAAAATTGGCCATCATATCTTTACCCGGAAATTCTTTCATCCTTCCCGGGTAAAGAGGGGCAGTTGTTGATACCCAATCTTTCCCTATATTATTTTCAATATGCATATATATTTTCAAATAAGGCATGAGAATCAAGTAGTATTTTTTCATAATTTTATGTAATATTAAAGGATTTTTAATCAATTTATTCCATCATTTTATTATCTAAATAATTACTAATTGCATCACAAATGATTTTATAATAATTTTTATTGTTTAATTTTTATCATTTATATTTATATTAATCTTTGATTATTTTATGCATAAATATATTTACACTTGTAGGTTATAATTGTAATAACTTTGCAATAATAGCCCATGTATGCATAATTACTTCATTTTACACGAAAATGACTTTTTATATTTTATAATATTAAATAAATATTTTAAATCATTTTTCATACATAAATAGCATTTTTCATCATTTATTAACTATTTTTATAAATTATTTTTTATTAAATTAAATGGGTATTTAAAATATAGCCTCTTTCAATCAATGTTTCGGACCCAATTACCCAACCCAACACCTAAAAGGCCTAACCCAATTACCCAGCCCAATTATTATCCCAATACCTAATTCGTATAAGCCTCCCAACCCAGATTCGATCCTGGCCGTTGATCTCAGAAGATCAACGGTCCATGACAATCTTTCCTTTTTTAAATACATAATTGACCTAAAACCTACCCATTTTCACAAATCTACCGCCCTTGAAACCCCTTCCATCCTCTCCCTCTCTCATGTTCCTTCTAACCTTAACCCGCCGTCACTGAAACCCATTTGATTCATGGGTTCTTTCATCAATTTCAGGCCTTATCTGCCCTCTTATCTCTGCTGGTTGTTCGATTTTCATGTTACTTGAGGATAATCTCAAGAAGCTAGAACCAGATTTTATTTAAACCTCTCATTTTCTCGATTAATATGTCTGTATTCACCCACATGTCTGTGAGTATTATCAATTTGTATTTTTATGGCTTCAAATCTCTGGTTCAAACCAGATTTTTCCACCTCTGTTTATTTGTTTTTGTATAAACTTAGTTATTTCTAGTTGAAACTTGTAACGACCCGATCGGCCGTTTTGAGCTCTAGCGTGTCGTTCAGCAGTTTGAGGTCATGAGCAGCTTCGTTTCAGGTATTATGACCCGTAGGCATGGTCGAAGTTGAATCTCGGGAAGTTCGGAGTCAAATTGGAAAGAAAATTCTCATTTCAGAAGCCTTAAGTTGGAAGAATCGACTAAGGATGGAATTTTGAGTAAATGACCTCGGAATCAGGATCAAAAGGTTCCAGCAGGTTCGTATGATGATTTTGGACTGGGGCGTATTTCCAGATCGGGTTTTGGATAACCCGGGAGTGTTTCAGCGTATATTGTGGAAGTTAGCATTTTAGAAGGAATTTCATAAGTCTGGGTTGAAGTGCATTTCGGTGTTATTGATGTCCGTTTGGGGTTCCAAGCATGGGAGTAGCTTTGTATGATGATTCTGGAGTTGGGAGCGCGATCGGAAGTGAATTCGGATGTCCGTAGGTTATTTTGAGGTCATTTGGCTAAAGATCGAAATTTGAAGGTTTTTGAGAAATCTGACCGTAAATGGAAATTTAGATATCGAGGTCAGATTCCAATTCCAAAAGTTGGATCAGGTCCGTAATGTCGAATATGACTTGTGTGCAAAATTTGGGATCAATCAGACGTGATTTGATAGGTTTCAGCATCAGAGGTGGAAGTTTGAAATTTCAAGTTCATAAAGTTTGAATTTTAGTGTGATTCATGATTTCGGCATTGTTTGATGTGATTTGAAGCCTTGAGCAAGTCCATGGGATGTTATGGGACTGAGTTGTGTGATTGGACAGAGTCCCAGGGGCCTTGAGTGTGTTTCGGGGCAAGTTCGGAACATTTTTCTCTGTTTTGCTGTCTTCTGGTGTGCTTCGCGATCGCGGCCCTGATGTGCGATCGCAAAGAAGGAAATCGGAAGGCTGCTGGATTGGCTTATGCGTTCGCAGTGAAGGGAGTGCGAACACATTTGTTTGGGTTGAGATATCTACGCGAACGCGGGGCATGTACGCGAACGCATAGAAGAAATTGAAAGCTGGGCCAAGGGGCTGTTTGGCCTATATGAACGCGAAGCTTGGTATGCGATCGCGTAGTTCTGGATTGTGGTACATCGCGAACGTGTGGTAAAGTCTGAGATCGCAAAGAAGAAGTTTTGGGGACGATAATTGTTGGCCTTCGCGATCGCGATGATATTTCCAAGATTGCGATGTTATTTCCGCGATCGCGAAGTGGAAGGGCCTGGGCAGTGTATTGTTTTAAACCGAGATTTTGGCCATTTCTCTCATTTTTCTCATGGTTGGCGCGATTTTTTGAGAGCTTCAAGAGGGTATTTTTGTCATTTATGTCAAGGTAAGTTGTTCCTACTCATCTCAAGTTAAATACAAAGTTTGTATATAGATTTGGCCATGGAAATTAGTAGAAAATTGGGAATTTGAAGAAAAATCTAGAATTTGGAATTTTGGACTTTTACCATGAATTTGAGTATGAAAATTAGAGTAAATTGTATATTTGAGTAAGTAAATCTATGGGTAGAATTTATCTTCGAGAAATTTCGGTATCTGGGCCCTTGGACCCGAGGGCATTTTGGTCAATTCCTTGAGCGGAGATAGGAGTTTATATAATTTGAATTTTTAACAAATATTAGAGTATATTTTCATTGTTTTGCCGTTATTTGGATAGTTTTGGGGCGTTGTGCATCTATTGGAGTCGTCAGAAGGTCTTGGAAACCGGTTACGGAATTTCGGAGCGAGGTAAGTCTCCTTTCTAACTTTGTGAGGGGGAATTGTCCCCATAGGTGAACTAATTAAATATGTGCTACTATTTGTGGGGGCTACGTAAGCACGAGGTGACGGGAGTCTGTGCGTAGCTACTATTATGCTTATGTCCGGGTAGCCTAGGATCCACTAGCATGCTTTACTTGCTGTACTTGTAACTTTATATGTGACCGCTTCGCAATATATATATATATATATATATATATATATATATATATATATATATATATATATATATATATATATATATATATATATTCCGCGAGCGGAGTGATTCTTTCCACTACTCTCATGGGAGCGGGTCGTACGCCATGGCGGAAATGATGCATCTATGGTTCGGGCCGTTCGACCCTTCGGCAGTGCACATTTTATTATTGTTGGTTCGGGCCGTTCGACCCTTGACTTTTCCTACGCATGATATATACATATTATATACCATCAGTGACTTGAACTGTTAAAAATTGTCTTAAGGATGTAAATTGCTAAATGAAATGACGGGAACCGGAGAACTTATAAATTTATGGAAACCGTTGTTCTTTCCTGACACTATTTGTTATTCGATGTTAATAACCATGTTGATATACTTCATCGATTTTATTGTATTGACCTCAAGAAAGTGTCAGAATCGACCTCTCGTCACTACCTCTCTGAGGTTAGGCAGGATACTTACTGAGTACACGTTATTTTCGTACTCATGCTACACTTGTTGTGCATTTTTATTGCACAAGTACTCTCACATGATCATGGATGACTTGGAGACTTAGACGAACTGCATCACTCGGAGACGACCCGCAACCGGCAGAGTCTTCCTCTATGTATTGTATTTTCATTTTTAAAGTCCTTGTCCAACTTGTATTTTGGACAGGCTGTGTAGTATCTGTATAAATTCCTAGAAGTACGCTCATGCACTTATGAAACCGGGTTCTGGGATGTGTTTGGGATGTATTTTGTTAAAATGGATGTTTAATCTATCAAACTTACTTAGCGGATTTTATTTAGTTAATATTAACAAAGTGAAAGGCAATGATTTCAAAAATGCAAAAATAGGAATTTAACCTAACTAATTAAAGATTGGCTTGCCTGACAGTGGTGTCTGGCGCCATCATGACCTTATGGATTTTGGGTCGTGACAACTTAGTATCAGAGCACTAGGTTCCCTTAGGTTTCACGAGTCATGAGCAAGTCTAGTAGAGTCTTTCTGATCGATACGGAGACGTCTGTACTTATCTTCGAGAGGCTACATGGCTGTTAGGAGTACTTCCCTTCTTGATTCCTCATCGTGCGATTTGATTCCTTTAAGGCTTATGCCTATGTTTCTTCCTACTCAATCTTACGCGTCGTGAAGCGCTTGCTATGAATCAGGAATTTGAGGAATTGAAATGGTGCTAGATAGGGTGCGTGATGTTTTCCATGTGTAATTGGTTGGGGCTGTTGTTGTTGCCCAACAGAAGGATAATATGTTGTTTCAGCTCAGTAGCTGTGTTTCTGAGAGCCTTGAGGCTATGCTCAGGTAGTGATGATACTTACGATTGGTTATCGCGCGATGCGGGTGTGATGGTAGGATGCTTGCCCATATGTAGGGTCAATGAATGACTTGAAGAGAGGTCTTCTCAGAGCGTGATTTTGAGATTTCAGCATTTTAGTTCCGGCGGAGGAAAGGCAATTGAACTATAAATGGTCAGGTTTTGGATTGATAAAGTAGTAAGACTTGGTGTTTTCAAGTGAGGTGGAATATTCACCTGTGATGTGATATCATCGTCATTGATCAAATGGAATGTGTTAAGTTTGTCGGTGCTATGGTTTCTTCGGTTTCATGGTTCAATACTGGATAAGTATTGAGAATGAAGGCAGCTTGAGAAAGATGATCTTCGGAGAGTTTTAAGTCGTGGTGAACTGCTGGTTTAAGAGCTACAGAGAATGATATTGAATTGAGGCAGCAATTGGGCAGCATACAATGAAAGAAGATATCTGAGAAGTGCTAGGCAGTGGTTCGATTTCTAGGAGTCCAGGTGTAAGAAGCGGAAGTCGAGCAGTGACGTAGAGGGGGCATTTGACCAAAGTGGGAGAGCGACAACATAGTGGTGAATTAGAAGGTATTGTAGCGCATTTAGTATATGTCCATGAGGAGCGGACGGACTGGTAAAGTTGGTGAATGAGAACATGCTTAGGATAGGGTATTGATGTTGTAGAGAGTGTGCAGTACAACGTCGTTGGAAAGTGTCAGTTGGTGATTTCCACAGGTGGGTTATCTCTTGTGAGTAGGTTAGCGGTTGTGTGGTTGGCAAGTTTCTGCGAGGGATTCTAGTGGCTATTCGGTAGGAGGCCGAATATGTGAGTGATGCTAGAGAATTTGAGTATTCAGGAAGTGCTAACAAGAGAATTTAGAAGAATTTGACGGGTTCGTTGAGCAAGGTCATGTCAGCTATGAAGAAAGAATTTCGGTGGGTTCCAGAGTGGTGCAAGGAGTAGCTTCAGGCTAAGTGGGAGAGTCCCACCGCCTGCAATTGGGCTGCAGGATTATCTTTTCATGGGGGTTGCGGATTGTCGGCATATTGGCAAGTTATTACAGCTAAGGAATAAAGTGTTAATTGAGCATGGGATTTGATAAATATGTGCAAAAGTTGGTCCTATTAGACCGGGATTAGATTTTGGGAGATTCAGAATTTATGCTTAAGGAATAGGCGAGTTGTAAGGGTAGTGACTCAGTCACGTTCTTCATTGAGAAGGTGTGCATGTGCTAGAAGAGCCTTGGAGTTGATTGTATTCGGGGCCAGTCAAAGTAGGTGACTCTTGATAGCGGTCCTAATGAATTCGAAGGCTAAAAATGCGGTGTTTAAGGGTTTCATGCAGCAATATGATTAAGAATCGAGCTTTTGCAGCGTAATTTCTGAGAAAGGGAAAATGGTTGGGGTGTTCTATGTTATTTACAGTGTGCAGGATAGTATCGGAGGAAGGGGAGAAAATGAACTCCAGATTTGGAGAAAGAGTATCAGGAGGGGTATATCAGTTGGAGTTGTGAATACGCACAATGATGGTATGAGACGGTTTGTGAGATTGAGACAACGTGGTCTCGTGAGTCAAGGCCACTCGGGATGAGTGAGGATTGAATTTGTTATGAGTTGAATGGGGTTACTATTATTTCTGAGGCAATTAAGGATAATTAAAAGAAGATAAATTGGTTAGCCATGGTTGAAATTCCACATGTACGACAGTTGATCAGTTTCATCAGTGTGATTAAATTATGCATGTGGTTTGTGCCTGTGTGTGCGAGGCTTGTCGGCCGCCGTAATAGATCATAATTGGAAGCATTCAAGTAATATGTCTTGTCAGGTGTAGGCGGATCCCGGAAGGATCATGAGGGCATAGACTATTCCCTGAGGATTTGCCTGTTTTGTGATTTTGAGAAGTCACTCGTGTGTTGTTATGGTTCTCTTGAATTGAGGTAAGTAAAAGGTTTCTATATGATGAAGTGTTCACCCTATTAGTGGTTCAGGAGTTATGATGGAATTCCTATGCTATTCCATAATCGCATGTTAGGTGCAGTAAGCAATATGTAACTGTAAGTAAGAATCGAGATTG
Source organism: Nicotiana undulata (assembly GCA_005239495.1). Taxonomy (NCBI): domain Eukaryota; kingdom Viridiplantae; phylum Streptophyta; class Magnoliopsida; order Solanales; family Solanaceae; genus Nicotiana; species Nicotiana undulata. The sequence goes on along the minus strand of ML292733.1, from coordinate 95,870 downwards.
CGGTTCGGTGTTAACAAGGATGTCATGAGCTTGGATGAGCAAGAACAAGGGATTTGAATGTTTAAAGAAAGCTGGTGTTGTCTTCAGTGTCATCTGAGATCGGTGTTTGGTGAAAGAGTCTTTGTATCCAGGTTATGGGTCCTTGAATTGTTTTACAGCGTTAGTGTGGTCTGTGGTATAGATGTGCAGACTTTTTACCTTGTGTGGAAGGCCGTGGAAGCATGACCACGGAAGATCGTACGAGTCTGACATGCAGTCACTTAATTGATGGAAGGCATAAACCAAGTATAAAGAAGTGTAATATTGCTTAGTTGAGAATTTATGCCTGGAGCGCTCGGTTTATGTTGTTGTGGATTGTGGGATGTTTTTCCCGGCTATGACGTTGTTCTTGGGTGGTTTGAGAAAACTGGTGCATTATGGACCCAGGTAAGGCTAACAGTCTAGTGCAGTGCGAGCAGAATTGGCTTGAGGGTTGTGAACAGATTCAAATATGGTTGTGGGCTCCATGTGAGTCAGGTGTGTTCATTTCAGTATGGCACTTCTCAAGGTAGGGTGTTGGAATATCAGATGTTGTTCCGTCTTCATCCAATTCATGTAAAGTTATGTTGTGCCGTGTGAGTTATGAAACGACTTGATAATTTCTTATGTACAGAGATTCAACGTAGTGATGGAATTATGTGAGCAGAATAGCTCTTGAGATTCAGAGTATATATGTCGCACCCCAGTTGTGCTCGGGTTTTGTAGCGTATGGCTCTATCAGTCTCCCCATGATGGTATTATGCACTTAGCGTGCTTGTGACCGATATTCAGTAATTTGTAATGGTGAGCAATTTAGCTCCGTGTATATCTCCTTATGTGAATTTTATGATGGGATCGGGTGGCACCCTGCCACGGGTATGTTATTTGGATCGGGTTGCACACCGCAACAGTGTGATGTTGAGTACGGTTCGCTATAATTATTNATTCGTGGAATTTTGGGCTATTAAGGTTCAGGGAATGTCATTGTGGTTGGATGATGAAATATGCGGTGTATGGTGCTAAATTCAGCAAAGGTATGCAGTCATGTTTTGGTACCTTGTGTGGTAGTTGATACGGTGTTTATATATTGGAAACAAGACTGGCAGAGAATTTCAAGTGTTCGAACTGGGTTTTGAGATTATTGTATGGANGGTTGAAATTCCACATGTACGACAGTTGATCAGTTTCATCAGTGTGATTAAATTATGCATGTGGTTTGTGCCTGTGTGTGCGAGGCTTGTCGGCCGCCGTAATAGATCATAATTGGAAGCATTCAAGTAATATGTCTTGTCAGGTGTAGGCGGATCCCGGAAGGATCATGAGGGCATAGACTATTCCCTGAGGATTTGCCTGTTTTGTGATTTTGAGAAGTCACTCGTGTGTTGTTATGGTTCTCTTGAATTGAGGTAAGTAAAAGGTTTCTATATGATGAAGTGTTCACCCTATTAGTGGTTCAGGAGTTATGATGGAATTCCTATGCTATTCCATAATCGCATGTTAGGTGCAGTAAGCAATATGTAACTGTAAGTAAGAATCGAGATTGCGGTTCGGTGTTAACAAGGATGTCATGAGCTTGGATGAGCAAGAACAAGGGATTTGAATGTTTAAAGAAAGCTGGTGTTGTCTTCAGTGTCATCTGAGATCGGTGTTTGGTGAAAGAGTCTTTGTATCCAGGTTATGGGTCCTTGAATTGTTTTACAGCGTTAGTGTGGTCTGTGGTATAGATGTGCAGACTTTTTACCTTGTGTGGAAGGCCGTGGAAGCATGACCACGGAAGATCGTACGAGTCTGACATGCAGTCACTTAATTGATGGAAGGCATAAACCAAGTATAAAGAAGTGTAATATTGCTTAGTTGAGAATTTATGCCTGGAGCGCTCGGTTTATGTTGTTGTGGATTGTGGGATGTTTTTCCCGGCTATGACGTTGTTCTTGGGTGGTTTGAGAAAACTGGTGCATTATGGACCCAGGTAAGGCTAACAGTCTAGTGCAGTGCGAGCAGAATTGGCTTGAGGGTTGTGAACAGATTCAAATATGGTTGTGGGCTCCATGTGAGTCAGGTGTGTTCATTTCAGTATGGCACTTCTCAAGGTAGGGTGTTGGAATATCAGATGTTGTTCCGTCTTCATCCAATTCATGTAAAGTTATGTTGTGCCGTGTGAGTTATGAAACGACTTGATAATTTCTTATGTACAGAGATTCAACGTAGTGATGGAATTATGTGAGCAGAATAGCTCTTGAGATTCAGAGTATATATGTCGCACCCCAGTTGTGCTCGGGTTTTGTAGCGTATGGCTCTATCAGTCTCCCCATGATGGTATTATGCACTTAGCGTGCTTGTGACCGATATTCAGTAATTTGTAATGGTGAGCAATTTAGCTCCGTGTATATCTCCTTATGTGAATTTTATGATGGGATCGGGTGGCACCCTGCCACGGGTATGTTATTTGGATCGGGTTGCACACCGCAACAGTGTGATGTTGAGTACGGTTCGCTATAATTATTTTCTTATGTTTTACTTCCTATTTCTGAGGAAAGTTCATATTAGTTGTGTGAGTCGAGTAGTCCTTTCCTGAGTCATTTCCTTTTGTATCATGTTTGAGTTGTGGCCTATTGGCGCATTGCGACATCGTGTGAGACTGATGGTCATGCCTGGAGTGATTTGTTGATTGAGCAGTTCATACTGGGTGAGACGCGATTTATGGATCAGGGATCGGTGCGATAAGGTTATGTGGAGTATATTACAGGAAAATTACCATTATTTGGTTCATAATGAGATGATAATTTTAGTCAAGGGGAAAGATTCAATGTTTGGTTAACTCTGCAATTGGGCAAAAATTTCTACACATCTCCTCCGTTGTGGTGGTATCGCCAGCATTATAGAAGGATGTATATATATATATATATATATATATATATATATATCATAAGGTGCATTGGGAGCATCATATTCGTGGAATTTTGGGCTATTAAGGTTCAGGGAATGTCATTGTGGTTGGATGATGAAATATGCGGTGTATGGTGCTAAATTCAGCAAAGGTATGCAGTCATGTTTTGGTACCTTGTGTGGTAGTTGATACGGTGTTTATATATTGGAAACAAGACTGGCAGAGAATTTCAAGTGTTCGAACTGGGTTTTGAGATTATTGTATGGATAAAAGAGGATATCTTCAGATTTGATCAAGCTAATGTGCTCAATGGGGCTGTGGTAGCACGGGCAAGTGTACGAAGTGTTAAATAGTGATTTCAGATAACTCCAGAGCAGTTCTTGGCACATTCGAGGACGAACGTATGTTTAAGTGGGAGAGAATGTAACGACCCGACCGGTCGTTTTGAGCTCTATCGCATCGTTCAATAGTTTGAGGTCATGAGCAGCTTCGTTTTAGGTATTATGACCCGTAGGCATGGTCGGAGTTGAATTTCGGGAAGTTTGGATTCAACTTGGAAAGAAAATTCTCATTTCAGAAGACTTAAGTTGGAAGAATCGACTAAGACTGGAATTTTGAGTAAACGGCCTCAGAATCAGGATCTGAAGGTTCCAGCAAGTTTGTATGATGATGTCGGCCTGGGGCGTATATGCGGATCGGGTTTTGGATAAACCGGGAGTGTTTCCGCGTATATTGTGGAAGTTAGCATTTTAGAAGGAATTTCATAAGTTTGGGTTGAAGTGCATTTTGGTGTTATTGTTGTCCGTTTGGGGTTCCGAGCCTGGGAATAGCTTCGTATGGTGATTCTGGAGTTGGGAGCGCGATCGGAAGTAAATTCGGATGTCCGTAGGTTATTTTGAGGTCATTTGGCTAAAGATCGAAATTTGAAGGTTTTTGAGAAATCCGAGCGGCAATGGAAATTTAGATATTGGGGTCGGATTCCTATTCTGAAAGTTGGAGCCGATCCGTAATGTCGAATATGACCTGTGTGCAAAATTTGGGTTCAATTGGACTTGATTTGATAGGTTTCGGCATCGTAGGTGGAAGTTTGAAATTTCAAGTTCATAAAGTTTGAATTTTAGTGCGATTCGTGATTTCGGCGTTGTTTAATGTGATTTGAAGCCTCGAGCAAGTCCGTGGGACGTTATGGGACTGAGTCGTGTGATTGGACGGGGTCCCGGGGGCCTCGGGTGTGTTTCGGGGCAAGTTCGGACAATTTTTCTATGTTTTGTTGTTGCTGTCTTCTGGTGTATCTGGCGTGCTTCGCGATCGCGGCCCTTAGTGTGCGATCGCTAAGAAGGAAATTGGAGGGCTTCTAGATTGGCTTATGCATTCGTGGTGAAGGGAGTGCGAACGCGGTTGTTTGGGTTGAGATCTCTACGCGAACGCGGGGCATGTACGCAAACGCATAGAAGAAATTTGAGAGTCGGGCCAAGGCGCTGTTTGGCCAATGCCAACGCGAAGTTTGGTATGCGATCGTGTAGTTATGGATTGTGGTACATCGCGATCGTGTGGTAAAGTCTGCGATCGCGAAGAAGATGTTTTGGGGCAACTGATTGTTGGCCTTCGCGATCGCGATGGTATTTCCGCGATCGCGATGGTATTTCCGCGATCGCAAAGTGGAAAGGCCTGGGCAGTGTATTGTTTTAAACCGAGATTTTGGATATTTCTTTCATTTTTCTCATGGTTGGGGCGGTTTTTGGAGAGCTTCAAGAGGGGATTTTCGTCATCTATATCAAGGTAAGTTGTACCTACTCATCTCAAGTTAAATACAAGGTTTGTATATAGATTTTGCCATGGAAATTAGTAGCAAATTGGGATTTTTTTAGAAAAACCTAGAATTTGGAATTTTGGACTTTTACCATGAATTTGAGCATGAAAATTAGAGTAAATTTTATATTTTAGTTAGTAAAGCTATGGGTAGAATTTATCTTCGAGAAATTTTGGAATCTGGGCACGTGGGCTCGAGGACATTTTGGTCAATTCCTTGAGGGGAGATAGGAGTTTATATAATTTGAATTGTTAACAAATATTAGAGTATATTTTTATTGGTTTTCTGTTATTTGGATAGTTTTGGGGCGTTGTGCATCTATTGGAGTCCTCAGAAGGGCTTGGAAACCGGTCTCAAAATCGACCTCTCGTCACTACCTCTCTGAGGTTAGGCGGGATACTTATTGAGTACATGTTGTTTTCATACTCATGCTACACTTGTTGTGCATTTTTATTGCACAAGTACTCTCACAGGATCATGGCTGACTTGGAGACTTAGACGAGCTACATCGCTCGGAGACGACCCGCAGCCGGCAGAGTCTTCCTCTATGTATTGTATTTTCATTTTTAAAGTCCTTGTCCAACTTGTATTTCGGACAGGCAGTGTAGTATCTGTATAAATTCTTAGAAGTACGCTCATGCACTTGTGACACCCGGTTATGGGATGTGTTTGGGATGTATTTTGTTAAAATGGATGCTTAATCTATCAAATTTACAAAGTGAAAGGCAATGATTTCAAAAATGCAAAAATGGGAATTTAACCTAACTAAATAATGATTGGCTTGCCTGACAGTGGTGTCCGGCGCCATCACGACCTTATGGATTTTGGGTCGTGACAAAACTGTTAGATCTCTTTAGATCTGAAGTGTTTTGAGTCTGTTTGGTAATTTTCCCTTAAGATTCTTTTGTTTTTACTACTATTGTCAATCGATTTCATTTTTTCCTAAAGCTAGGGTTTTGGTTCTAAGAGATTTTCTGCAAAAATGTTTTAAACGTTTAAGTATTTTCCAACTCTGGTTTTCTTCTTTTCTTTTTCGACTGATCTTACTGGGATGTCACCTCTATGGCTTTACACCTTAGGGTTTTCGATTATTTGACTGTTGGTTATAATGTTTTGCCCGTTTACTTTGGCTCTGTTAATTAAAGTGATTAATTGATTTACTTGCTTAATTAGGGTTTGAAAATTGTGCTTTCCTTTTAAAACTGAAATCTCCTTAACATATTTTTTACCTATTCTTTCCATATGTGTGATTCATAATTGGTAATACTTTCTTTAATTCTCTTGCTAGCTTGATTTATGTACTTTGATTACTAGCACCTACTTATAAGTGATCTCTGGACTTACTGCTTACCTTATTTAACCTCAATCTTGTCTGCTGATTCATTTTATGTGAGATTCCCCTTAATTTAAGTGATACTTCCGTGATTCTGTCCTATTAATTGATTTGTGTTAACCCTAATTGACTAATTAACTGATCTCTTTGCCTTATTTGTGTGCTATTGATTCTCCTACCTTATTTGGTTTTACTCCACTGTATGCTATAAAAACCTTTCGTTATTCTGATTTTAAAACACACTAAGCTCACGCTTACAGACTTACACACTCTCACAATTTCTTCACTTCACAAATTGAAAAGCTCTCTGTTTTCTTCAAAGAACTCTCTTTGTGCTGCTATTCTGATTTCTGCACTGTTTAGCAGGCTGGAAGCCAAGTCTAAACTCTTTGGATCCAATTTGTCATTACATTCTTGTTTACTTTCTTCCTAACTGGTATGTGTTAACTCCTGTTATCCTACCTTTGTTCTACGTTTTTATGTCGTTAGTTTATTTTAATCTTATCATGCTTCAGTCTGATCTATGATTCCTGTTTACTTCTTCCTAAATTAGTGTGCTTTAGTTTTTGCTACCCTGTCATGTTCTATGTGTTTGTTTGGTTAGTTATTTCAAGCTTCAACATGTTTTTGTTTAACACATGCCTATATGATCCCACTTAGTGATAATTGCTAAACTAAGTTATCTATAGTAATGTGAAACCCTGTATAATTAGTTGTATGTTCTCTGTTCTGCAAGCATGTAATATGTTGCCAATTATGTCTATTAGTTGAAGTATCCTGGCTCCTTTGTGTTTTCTTTAAATACTAGTACATTGTCTATGTATGAACCAATACCAATCTGTTCAAACCATTTTCTAAACATGGATTCTGTTTGTTCTAGGTGTAATTATGTTTGCAATCATGTAATTTGACTTTGTTTGCTCCTAAAAAAATCAAACTATTTTCTAAAACTGTCCCCCTACCCTTTATATAATATTTTCAACTTCTACTCTTAGTTCTTTAGGGTTCTACCACCCCTAGTGTGAGCACTGCCTAGGGTCCTTGAGACTCCTCCGAACTTTGACACGCTGGGGCAGGTCTTCCAATCTTTTTCAAACTGTTGTTGTTCTGAATAAGGTACTGGTGTGAGCATTTTCCGGGGTCGTTGAGGCCCTTGGGAATTTGACTCACCAGAAGCCCAATTTGTGTATCATGGATGGACCAGTTGTATACTACAGACTTGCTTTGCTTGAAGGCCTGATTTCCAGGTTAACATTGGGCCTGCTAAGGCTCCCTATAGTGTAATGGATAGTATTATGTAATACATTCATATTGGGCTGTAATAATGTAATAATCTCTTGTAATGAACATATCTGGGTTATTAGTGAAAGATTGGGGGGGGGGGGGGGGGG
>ML292733.1:66232-88381 GCA_005239495.1 Nicotiana undulata | reverse complement strand
AAGGAGTGTGTGTGTTGGAGGGCGGGTGGCGGGGGGGGGGGGGGGGGGGGGGGGGAGGGGGTTCTATATCTTTGTTCAACTTGGGTAGAAATCCTGCCTGTAGGTTTGCTATGTTGATTATGTGGGTGTTACTAATCATTTCGAGATCCTGCCTATAGGGTGTCTTTTCTTCTGACTGCTCGTGACTCTGGGTTGTTTCACATTTTTGGCATGCTAGAAATACTGCTTACAGGTCCTTGATTAATTCTTCATTAGAATCTATGTTCATAGGATCTACACACATCCCCAATCTCAACGTGCATTAGTGATCATGCGTATAGGGCCTTATTTTTGTAAATTAATGAACTTCCTTGGCAATTTGTTTAATGTTTCTGCCCACATAGATATCATGTGTATAGGAGATATAAAAATCAGTTTTCTTCAACTTAGATAACATGCCTATAGGAGGTATAAAAAAATAGTTTTCTTCAATTTAGATACCATGTCTATAGAAAATAAACAAATCAGTTTAAACACATAGAAATCATGTCTATTGGGTTTAAACTAGTAGAAATCACGCCTATAGAAGTTAGCTAATTCTGTAAATTAGAAAGCATGCATATATGATTTAAAGAGATAAAACATGTATGTTTAAATCAGTAATTCGTTTATAAATATGGTCTATAATCAACAGTTTAGATACCATGCCTATAGGATTCTGTTTTGGTTATCACTTAGGCAAATCTGTAAGGCTATTAAGAATTCTGGGTTTAAAACTCTGATATCTTGCTGCTTTAAATATGCCAAAATTCAAGGACTAAAAATCAGTAGGCAAACTGATAGGTACCGCTGCTCGCTTTAATAAAATTGTTATCATACATTCTATTCTCATCTAGATATCCTGCCTATAGGATCTTAAATCAATAAAATTTGCGGATTGAACTGCGTGCATTTGTTGTCTACTTATGGAGGTTAACATGAGCCCTTATTTGCTGTTTACATGATGGTCCTATCTGAATTTTGTTTTGTCGCTTACACTTTTTCTCATTTTTAAGCAACATATGTCACTCTAGAACCACCCTAAATAGAGGTCCTAAATACCTCCAGGACCATAGGTAAGGGACGGGTAGTGCACGCATAAGGCACGAATTAGAAGCTATTAGAACGCTTAGGTAATAACTGAAAGATAGTAATTGGATAGTAAAGGAGATGATGACCCGTTCTCTAATATTATGTGTAGCACCCCAACTTGGAGAAAGTTACCAAGTATAGCATGGAAATTATCTTATAGGCTAAAAAACCTAGGACCCCTTTAATCCCTGTTTTAAAATAATAGTTGTCTAAATTGCTTTAATCTCCTTTAAAGACTAATTCGCTTAATTAAGTTCGGCCGGGACCCACCGTTGTGGACCTCGAGGGGTGCCTAAGACCTTCGCCTCAAGGTAATTTCGAGCCCTTACCCGATCTCTGGTGATGCAAACTAGTTTCATGAGTTAATTACTTTAGGTGCCCTAATGCACCTTTAAATCGTTAGGTGGCGACTCTTCAAATCCCATACCCCATCCCAAAAGGAAGGGAGTTGTCTCAGAAATGTCGAAACCCGATTCTGCGAGGAAAAAGGGGGCGCGACAACCATACCCTCCGAGTTCGATGTCCCATTTGGCCAATCAGCCTGTCAATTCGGGCTTATGCAAGACATTTCGAAGTGGGTATGTAGTCAATACACATATAGGGTGACATTAAAAATATGGTTTAATTTCCTAGATGCGCTTATTAATGCAAGAGTTAACTTTTCCAAATGCGGGTACCTGGTTTCAGCATCTCCTAGGGTACGACTTACATAATAAACAGGAAATTGTGTACCTTGTTCTTCTCGAACCAGCACGCCACTTACTGCTACCTCGGACACGAATAAATACAAGTAGAGTTTTTCATCCTTCTTCGGAGTGTGAAGCAAGGGTGGGCTCGAGAGGTACCATTTTGACTCCTCCAAGGCTCGTTGACACTCCGGAGTCCATGCAAAATCGTTCTTCTTCTTGAATAGGGAAATGAAATGATGACTCCGATCTGATGATATCGAGATAAATCGGCCTAGGGAAGTTATATGTCCGGTTAGCCGTTGTACGACTTTCACATTGTTTAAGATGGTGATTTCTTCGGTGGCTTTGATTTTGTCGGGGTTGATCTCGATCCCCCTGTTTGACACCATGAAACCTAAGAACTTTCCCAAGCCAACTCCAAAAGCACATTTCTCGGGGTTGAGTTTCATGTTGTATTTTCGTAAGATCTCAAATGTTGCCTGCAAATGAGTCAAATGGTCCTCTGCGTGCTGGTACTTAACTATCTTGTCATCAATATAAACTCCCATATACTTTCCTATCTGATGTTCGAACATTTTGTTAACTAGGTGTTGGTATGTAGCCCCTGCATTTTTTAGTCCGAAGGGAATTACATTGTAGCAATATGTTCCATACTTCGTGATAAACTGTCACGACCCGAAATCCCACCTTCAGGCGGTGATGGCGTCTAACGTCAAACCCGCTAGACAAGCCAACGTTTTTGGTTAAATTTACTATTTTCTTTATTTACGACATTTAAAAGAACAACAATACACATGAATAAATGAATAAGAATGCGGAAGCTAGGAATTCATCAACTTAATATAATAAATGTTACGAAATTTCCGTACATATACCCCCAGAACTGGTACCACAATCTCACGGACAGTCTAAGACTGCTAAAAACATGAGTCTGAAATAAAGAAGTGTAACTGTCGAGAAATACAAGATAAGACAGAAGAAAAGAAGTAGATGGTGACGCCAAGGCCTGCGGACGCCTGCAGGACTACCTCGGTGTCGTCGTGGACTAAAGGATACTCCCTCGCTCAATGTCCACTAGGTCCGGCGCTATAATCTGCACAACATAAAGAAGTGCAGGTGTAACATCAGTACAACCAACCCCATGTACTGAGTAAGTGCCGAGCCTAACCTCGGCGAAGTAGTGACGAGGCTAGGACACGACAACAAATAACACCTGTGCAATTCAATAATATAACAGGAAATAATGACAGGAAATAAGCAAGTAAATAAAACAACGGGGGAACATGCTGGGGATAAAGGGAAACAATTAATTGAGACAATAGAACAAGATAGCAGTTGAAATGTATAAATAACAGTAGGAATCAATAGCTCTGAACAAGTAAATAAACAGAAACGGCATGGCATGTCCCCTCGTGCTATAACCTCACAAACACTCGGCACGGAATGTCCCCTCGTGCATAAATAATAATCACTCGGCATAGAATGTCCCCTCGTGCATAAATAATAAATAATCACTCGGCACGAAATGTCCCCTCGTGCATAACCTCATAATCACTCGGCATGGAATGTCCCATCGTGCATAAATAATAAATAATCACTCGGCACGGAATGTCCCCTCGTGCATAACCTCACAATCACTCAGCACGGAATGTCCCCTCGTGCATAACATATATAAAAGCAACAATTGACAGGAAAGACAATAATAAGAAACCTCAATTGTACAGAAATAATCAACAAGTATTCTAGTGTCCCGGCAAGGGACTCAACTATAACCAATCTCACTCAGAGGTGTAATTTTAACAAATGATCCTCAACCAGACGAATAATCAATAACAATCTACATCATGAAATACCCTCAATGTCTCACTTCAAAAATGACAAATAATTCATTACACAGAGAATATCAAAGAACACTATATAAATCATCAAGTTCGACTCACGGGCATACGACCACAACATATATGTACCCGTCACCCTACCTATACGTTGGACATGGATTAACACATAGCAAATAAGACTTTATACCTACTCCCTCAAGCTAAGGTTAGGCCAAACACTTACCTTGATGCCACAAACATAAATCAAGCCTTAACTACCGCTTTACCTCTTGATTCCACCACCAACTCGCTCGTATCTAGCCACGAGTTATTTAGTTATATCAATAAATGCTAAATGAATAAATTCTAATGCTTGGAAATGCGTTTGCTAAAGTTTTTCCCAAAAAGTCAAAAATCAAACCCGGGCCCGCTTGGTCCAAACATGAAATTCGGACAAAAACCCGATTACCCATTCCCCCCGAGCCCGGATATATAATTGGTTTTGGAATCCGACCCTAAATTGAGGTCTAAATTCCCAAATTTCATTATTCTTAGGTTTTACCCAAAACTCCCAATTCCCCCATGAAAACCCTACATTCTAGGATGAAATCTTGTAAAAGAAGTTAAGGAGTAAAGAAAATCAATTAGAAATCACTTACAAATATTTTGGAGAAGAAAGAGTGTTTAGAAAATTGCCTTTTGTGTTTTTAGGGTTTTGAAAAATAAAAATTAACTAAAATTCTCGTTTATATATACCCCTCTAGGGCCTCCACCGCGGACCGTGCTAGGGCGACCGTGGCCGCGGAGGCCTCATTGCAGAACCTGCTGAAACTCCCCCACCGCGGACCGCGCTAGGGCGACCACGACCGCGAAGGTCTCACCGCGGACCGCGGAAGGTCGAGTGCGGACCTTGTTGTGGGTTCAGAGACCTGGCCCTTCAGACCTGCAACAGCTGTTCTAAGTCTAAAAGCACCCCGGAACCTACCTGAAACTCTCCCGAGCCCTCGGGGCTCAGCACCAATTATACACACAACCTCAAAAACATCCTACGGACTCACTCGTGCAGATACACCACTAAAATAACATCAAAACAACGAATTAGGCCTCGAAATCATTGTAGTATTTCACAATATCTTAAACTCTCATATTTTCCACTTTTTGTCTGAATCACGTCAAACTTAGTCCGTTTCTTACCAAATTCCACAGGTAACTCATAATAAACATATTGAACATGTTCCGGGCTATGGAACCACAATACGGGCCCGATCACACAGGTTTCACATAAAATTTCATTTTCAAAAGCCTTTATACTTTTCAGAAAACAATTTTCTTTAAAAAATTCATTTCTCGGACTTGGGACCTCGAAATGTGATTCCGGACATACGCCTAACTCCCCTATTTTCCTACGGACTCTCCGGGACCGTCAAAACACAGATTTAGTTAAAATTACACGGGATGACCCTTTTGTGTCATCACAATCTCCACCTCTAAAATAAACGTTCGTCCTCGAATGGATATAGAAAGGTACCTGAATCGGGGAAAAGATGGGGATATCGGCTCCGCATATCGGACTCGGACTCCCAGGTAGCTGCCTCAACAGGCTGACCTCTCCACTGAACGCGAACCGAAGGATAACTCTTCGATGTCAACTGACGAACCTGCCGAGCTAATATGGTTACCGGCTACTCCTCATAAGACAAATCCTTGTCCAACTGGACACCACTGAAGTCAAGTACATGAGATGGATCCGCAATATACCTCCGAAGCATAGATACATGAAACACCGGGTGCACAGCTGATAAACTCGGTGGCAAGGCAAGTCTGTAGGCCACCTCTCCTACCTTATCCAGAATCTCAAATGGACCGATGTACCTAGGGCTCAACTTGCCCTTCTTTCCGAACCTCATCACGCCCTTCATGGGCGACACCCGAAGAAAAACCCGGTCTCCTATCATAAATGCCGAATCTCGAACTCTGCGATCCACATAACTCTTTTACCTGGACTGAGCTGTACGAAGTCTATCCTAGATAATCTTTACCTTGTCCAAGGCATCCTGCACTAACTCTGAACCCAACAATCTAGCCTCCCCTGGATCGAACCACCAGACTGGCGATCGACACCGCCTACCATACAACGCCTCATACGGAGCCATCTGAATGCTCGACTGATAGCTGTTGTTGTAGGCAAGCTCAGCTAAAGGCAAAAACCGGTCCCATGAACCTCCAAAGTCAATGACACACACTCGTAGCATATCCTCCAAGATCTGAATAATACGCTCGGACTGTCCGTCTGTCTGAGGATGAAACGTTGTGCTCAAATAAACTCGTATGCCCAACTCATGCTGAAATACTCTCCAGAAATGGGAGGTAAACTGAGTACCTCGGTCAGATATAATGGACACGGGCACACAATGCAATCGAACAATCTCCATCATATTGATCTTTGCCAACTTCTCTGAAGAATATGAAACAGATACAGGAATGAAGTGTGCTGACTTGGTCAGCCTATCCACAATGACCCACACCGCATCAAACATCCTCTAAGTCCATGGGAGCCCAACCACGAAATCCATGGTGATACGCTCCCACTTCCACTCGGGAATCTCAATTTGCTGCATCAAACCACCGGGTTTCTGGTGCTCGTACTTAACCTGCTGACAGTTCAAGCACCGCACTACATAGGCTACAATATCCTTCTTTATCCCCCGCAACCAATAATGCTACCGCAAGTCCTGGTACATCTTTGCGGTGCCAGGATGAATGGAATACCGGGAACTATGGGCCTCCTGCAATATCAACTCACGAATACCATCCACATTAGGTACACAAATACGACCATGCATCCTCAAAACTCCTTGATCATCAAATGTGACCTGCTTGGCACCTCTGTGCCGGACCGTATCTCTAAGAACACATAAATGACGATCATCATACTGCCTGGCCTAAATACGATCATACAATTAAGAACGGGCCACAGTATGGGCCAAAACACTACCAGTCTCAGAAACCTCCAATCTCATAAACCGGTTGGCCAAGTCCTAAACATCCAACGCAAACGGTCGCTCTCCGACTGATAGATAGGCAAGACTACCCATGCTAGCTGAATTTCGGCTCAAAGCATCGGCCACTACATTGGCCTTCCCCAGATGATATAAGATGGTAATGTCATAATCCTTCAACAGCTCTAACTATCTCCTCTGCCTCATATTCAACTCTTTCTACTTGAACAGATACTTCAAAGTCTTATGATTCGTGAATACCTCACATGGAACCCCATACAGATAATGCCTCCAAATCTTCAACGCATGAACAATAGTTTCTAACTCCAAATCATGGACTTGATAGTTCTTCTCATGAACCTTCAACTGACGTGAAGCACAAGCTATAACCTTGCCATCCTGCATCAACACTGCACCAAGTCCAACTCGTGAAGCATCATAATACACGGTATATGGCCCTGAACCTGTGGGAAAAACTAACACCGGTGCCGTGGTCAAGGCTGACTTGAGCTTCTGAAAGCTCTCCTCACACTCATCTGACCACTTGAACTAGGCACCCTTCTGGGTCAACTTGGTCATCGGGGCAGCAATAGATGAAAAGCCCTCCACAAACCGGCGATAATAACCTGCTAAGCCTAAGAAGCTCCAAATCTCTGTAGCTGAGGTGGGTCTAGGCCAATCTCTGACTGCTAAAATCTTCTTGGGATCCACCTGAATGCCCTCTACCGACACGACATGGCCTAGAAATGACATCGAACTCAACCAGAACTCACACTTAGAAAATTTGGCATACAACTGATTATCCATCAGAGTCTAGAGGACGACTCGAAGATGCTGCTCATGCTCCTCTCGGCTACGGGAGTAAATCAAAATATCATCAATGAAGACTATAACAAACGAGTCCAAAAAGGGCATGAACACTTGGTTCATCAACTCCATAAAAGCAGCGGGGGCATTAGTCAACCCAAATGACATCACCAAGAACTCAAAATGCCCATACCGAGTGCGAAAGGATGTCTTAGGGACATCAGATGCCCTAATCCTCAGTTGATCATAACCAGCTATCAAGTCTATCTTGGAAAACACTGAAGCACCCTGAAGCTGGTCAAATAGATCATCAATCCTCGGCAAAGGATACTTTTTCTTAATAGTAACCTTGTTCAACTGCCGGTAGTCAATACACATCCTCATCGAGCCATCTTTCTTCTTGACAAACAACACTGGGGCACCCTAAGGAGAAACACTAGGCCTAATAAAGCCTTTATCCAAAAAATCCTGCAACTGGTCCTTCAACTCCGCCGGGGCCATACGATACGGCGGAGTAGAAATGGGTTGAATGCTCGGAGCCAACTCAATGCAAAAATCAATATCCCTATCGGGTGGCATACCCAACAGGTCAGCAGGGAATACCTCTAGAAACTCACGAACCACGGCCATAGATTCCAGAGAAGGAACCTCAGCACTAGAATCACGAACATAGGCCAAATAGGCCAAACAACCCTTCTCGACCATGCGCTGAGCCTTCATATATGAAATAACTTTACCGGAAGAATGACTAGGAGTCCCTCTACACTCCAAACGAGGTACTCCTAGCAGGGCCAAGGTCACTGTCTTGGCATGACAATCCAGAATAACATGATAGGGAGATAGCCAATCCATCCCCAAAATAACATCAAAGTGAGCAATATCAAGGAGCAAAAGATCTACCTGAGTCTCTAGACCACCAATAACCACTAAGAATGAACGGTAGACTCAATCTACCACAGTAGAATCATCCACCGGTGTAGACACATATACATAAGTACTCAGGAAATCACGGGGCATACTCAGATAAGGGGCAAAATATGAAGACACGTAGGAGAATGTAGACCCCGGATCAAATAAAGCTGAATCATCTCTACTACAAACTGAAATCGTACATGTAATGACTGCATCAGAGGCCTTAGCCTCAGGACTGGCTAGAAAAGTATAGCACCGGGGCGGAGCCCCTCCAACCTGAACATCTCTAGGTCGACCTACTGCGGGCTGACCTCTACCTCTCGTGGCTTGTCCTCCACCTCTATGAGTCTTACCTCCACCTTTGGCACCATGACCACAACCCCTGGCTGGTTGAGGGGGCGGGGGTTCACCTGGTGCGGGAACCATAGCACGAGAACCCTAATACTGCGAACCACCAAAACCTCAAGGGCAAAACCTGGAAATATGCCCCGTACCACCGCAAGTGAAGCAAGACCTCGGCTATTGAGAATGCTGACCCTGGAACTGCCCCTGTCGACCAGAATAACTACCCTGGAAACTTTGAATCGGCGGTGCACTGATGGGAGCTGATGGTGCACTGCGGGACACCTGAAGTTCCGACTAGTAAGGCCTAGGAGGATGCACTCTGCCAAAAGAATCTCTGCCTCCAGATGAGGCACCACTTAACCGGCCGAAATGACGAGGTCTCTTGTCAGACCCCTCACCACCGCCCTGTGATAAGACCATCTGAATATGCCTGGCCACATCGGTCGCATCCTAAAATGAGATATCAGTACCTGTCTCCCTGGCCATCTGAAGTCTGATGGGCTGAGCTAGACCCTCGATAAACCTCCTCACTCTCTCTCGATCAGTGGGGAGTATCATGATAGCATGTCGGGCCAGAGTGATGAACCTGGTCTCATATTGTGAAACAATCATAGATCTCTACTGGAGACGCTGAAACAACCTCCGAAGATCCTCCCTCTGAGTAACTGGAAGAAACTTCCCCAAGAACAACTCGGAGAACTGAGCCCAAGTCAAAGGTGCAAACCCAGCTGGTCTGGTCAAGCAATAGTCTCTCCACCAAGTCTTGGCGGAAAGTCGGAAGGTGGCAAAATCAACTCCATTGGACTCTACGATGCCCATGTTCCGAAGAACCTCATAACAACTGTCCAAGTAATCCCGGGGGTCCTCTGATGGTGCACCAGTAAAAGTAGTAGAAAGTAGCTTGGTGAACCAATCCAATCTCCATAGGGCTTCAGCTAACATAGAGGCTCCCTCAACGGCTTGTTCCACAATACCCTGCTGAGATGCTCCAGCTGACTGAGGTGCTGGAATCTGGAACTGAGTGGCTAGCTGCTCTGGTGTGCGAGTAGCAGGAGTTTGGGGGCCTCCCCTAGCCTGATAGACGGCTGGTGCAGTAGGAAGAAGACCGGCCTGAGCCACGCTCTCCATAAGTCCCACTAAGACGACAAGAGTGTCCTGAAGAACCGGGGTGGCAATGAACCCCTCTGGGACCTGAGTTGGTCCAACTGGAACCGTCTAAGCAGGAACCTCACCGGAAAACTCTACCTGTGGGTCCTCTACTGGGGCTGCTACTCTAGGTTGAGCCCTGCCCCTACCTCAGCCTCTAGCATGGCCTCGGCCTCATCCTCGGCCCCTAGTAGGAGCTGCAACAAGAGGATCGGGCTGCTGATCGGTAGATGAGGAGGCACGCGTTCTCTCCATCGATGAGAGAATATAATAGAAGCTTAATTAGCATTTAGAATTGAAATAGCACGACGGAGAAGAAGAAATGTGAAGTCCTTCCTAACTTTGCAGCCTCTGGGGGATAAGTACAGACATCTCTATACCGATCCCTCAGACTCTACCAAGTTTGTCCGTGAATTGTGAGACCTAAGGAACTTAGTGCTCTGATACCAACTTGTCACAACCCGAAATCCCACATTCAGGCCGTAATGGCGTCTAACGTTGAACCCACTAGACAAGGCAACATTTTTCGTTAAATTTACTATTTTCATTATTTACGATATTTAAAAGAACAACAATACACATGAATAAATGAATAAGAATGCGGAAGCTAATAATTCATCAACTTAATATAATAAATTTATGAAATTTCCGTACATATACCCCCAGAGCTGGTACCACAATCTCACGCACAGTCTAAGATTGCTAAAAACATGATTCTGAAATAAAGAAGTGTAACTGTTGATAAATACAAGATAAGATAGAAGAAAAGAAGGAGATGGTGACGCCAAGTCCTGCGGACGCCTGCAGGACTACCTCGGTGTCGCCGTGGACTGAAGGATACTCCCTCGCTCAATGTCCATTGGTTCCGACGCTATAATCTGCACAACATAAAGAAGTGCAGGTGTAGCATCAGTACAACCGGACCCATGTACTGAGTAAGTGCCGAGCCTAACCTCGGCGAAGTAGTGACGAGGCTAGGACACGACAACAAATAACACCTGTGCAATTCAATAATATAACAGGAAATAATGACAGGAAATAAGCAAGTAAATACAACAACGGGGGAACATGATGGGGATAAAGGACAACAACTAAATGAGACAACAGAACAAGATAACACTTGAAATGTATAAATAATAGCAGGAATCAACAGCTCTGAACAAGTAAATAAACAGAAACGGCACGACATGTCCCCTCGTTATATAACCTCACAAACACTCGGCACGGAATGTCCCCTCGTGCATAAATGATAATCAGTCGGCACAGAATGATCCCTCGTGCATAAATAATAATCACTCGGCACGAAATGTCCCCTCGTGCATAAATGATAATCAGTCGGCACAGAATGATCCCTCGTGCATAAATAATAATCACTCGGCACGAAATGTCCCCTCGTGCATAAATAATAAATAATCACTCGGCACGGAATGTCCCCTCGTGCATAACCTCACAATCACTCAGCACGAAATGTCCGCTCGTGCATAAATAATAATCACTCGGCACAGAATATCCCCTCGTGCATAAATAACAAAAATAATCACTCGGCACGGAATATCCCCTCATGCATAACCTCACAATCACTCGGAACGGAATGTCCCCTCGTGCATAACATATGTAAAAGCAACAATTGACAGGAAAGACAATAATAAGAAACCTCAAATGAACAGAAATAATCAACAAGTATTCTCTCTTCCCGGCAAGGGACTCAGCTATAATCAATCTCTCTCAAAGGTGTAATTTTAACAAATGATCCTCAACCGGACGAATAATCAATAACAATATACATCATGAAATACCCTCAATGTGTCACTTCAAAAATGACAAATAATTCATTATACAGAGAATATCAAAGAACACTATATAAATCATCAAGTTCGACTCACGGGCATACTCGACCACAACATATAGGTACCCGTCACCCTACCAATACGTTGGACATGGATTAACACATAGAAAATAAGATTCTATACATACTCCCTCAAGCTAAGGTTAGGACAAACACTTACCCCGATGCCACGAACACAAATCAAGCCTTAACTACCACTTTACCTCTTGAGTCCACCACCAACTCGCTCGTATCTAGCCACAAGTTATTTAATTATATCAATAAATGTTAAATGAATAAATTCTAATGCTTGGAAATGAGTTTGCTAAAGTTTTCCCCAAAAAGTCAAAAATCGAACTCGGGCCTGCTTGGTCCAAACCCAAAATTCGGATAAAAACTTGATTACCCATTCACCTCCGAGCCTGGATATATAATTGGTTTTGGAATCCGACCCCAAATTGAGGTCTAAATTCCCAAATTTCATTATTCTTAAGTTTTACCCAAAACTCCCAATTCCCCCATGAAAACCCTACATTCTAGGATGAAATCTTGTAAAAGAAGTTAAGGAGTAAAGAAAATGAGTTAGAAATCACTTACAAATGTTTTGGAGAAGAAAGAGTGTTTAGAAAATCGCCTCTTATGTTTTTAGGGTTTTGAAAAATAGAAATTAACTGAAAATCTCGTTTATATATACCCCTCACAGGCCTCCACCACGGACCGCGCTTGGGCGACCGCGGCCGCGGAGGCCTCATTGCAGAACCTGCTGAAACTCCCCCACCGCGGACCGCGCTAGGGAGACTGCGACCGCGAAGGGTCGACCGCGGACCTCACTGTAGGTTCAGAGACCTGGCCCCTCAGACCTGCAACAACCGTTCTAAGTCTAAAAGCACCCCGGAACCTACCCGAAACTCTCCTAAGCCCTCGGGGCTCAGCACCAATTATACACACAACCTCAAAAACATCCTACGGACTCACTCGTGCAGATACACCACCAAAATAACATCAAAACAACGAATTAGGCCTCCCTAATGGACCCTATCTTGAGAATTTTGGTTACCTCGTCCTTTATGAATGTATGCTTTACCTGGACTAGGGACTTCTCTTTTGCTTCACCGGTTTAAATCTGGGATCAACACTCAGTCGATGGGTGGTTATCTCCGGTGGGATCCCTGTTATATCTAAGTGGGACCAAGCAAAGCAATCAATGTTATTGATAAGGAATAGAATGAGTTTTTTTCCTGAGTTCGGGGGTTAATCCCGTTCCTAGGTATACCTTTCGTTCCGGCAGATGCTCGATCAATATCACCTGCTCAAGTTCATCGACCATTGACTTCGTCGCAACTGACTCCTCGGGGGCGGCGAAAGCTCGAGGGGTAAGGAAGTCCTCTTCTTCGTCCTCGGCCACGTGTTCCTCGGGCTCAATCGAGGATGTAGACTGTGATTGCTATTTAGCTTCCTGTTTGTCCATGATGCTAGACTTTTTTGATGTAGAGGGCGTTGATACTGGTGTGAAGTCATAAACTGCAAAAATTTCCTTCGTTTCATGTTGCGCTCAATATATTGTCTTTACGCCATCTTTTGTTGGGAACTTCATCATTTAATGAAGGGTTGATGGTACTTCCCTCATGTTGTGGATCCACGACCTTCCTAGCAAAGCATTATACCTCATGTCACCTTCGATGACTTGAAACTTCTTGTCTTGTATGGTCCCAGCCACATTCACTAGGAGGAGGATTTCTCCAACTTCGTTGTTTTGCTTGCCATGTTGAAGCCATTTAAGACTCGAGATGCACATATTATTTGGTCAAGCAGCTCGAGCTGCTCCACGACCCTCGACCTGATTATGTTCGCCGAGCTACCTGGATCAACAAGAACACGTTTAACTTGAAATTTATTTAAAAGAATAGAAATTACCAGTGCATAGTTGTGCGGCTCAGATAAGACCTAGGTGTATACCTTATTGAATGTAAGGGTATCCTCAGGCATGTAGTCCCGAGTCCGCTTCTCCCATGTGATTGACACTTTGGTACGTTTGAATATGGGTCCATGTGGGACGTCGACTCCGTAGATGATCATATGAATAACATGTTGAGGTTCCTCTAGTTCATTTTTCTTGTTGGAGTCTCTTTCTCTGAAATGGTTCTTAGCCCTGTCACTGAGAAATTCCCGAAGATGCCACTCATTGAATAATCAAGCTACCTCATCTCTTAACTGTCTGCAACCTTCGGTCATGTGCCCATGTGTACCGTGATACTTACACATTAAGTTAGGATTCCTGTGAGAAGGATCAGTTTGTATGGGTTTAGGCCACCTGGTATCTCCAATGTTCACAATGGCTGACACGATACCCGAGGCATCGATGCTAAAATTATACTCTGATAATCGAGGTGCCTCCGTCAGTCTTGAGTGCCTGTTGAACCCGGTCTTACTCATGAGTCCCCGAGAATTTTGTCCTCGATCTACTCTTCGATCATTCCGAGGTATGTTACGCCTCGAGCTGTTCCTTCGCTCTTCGGTACGAATAATACCTCTCCTTGGTTGGTCTTAGTTCCCTGTCTACTTCTCTCGAATCTTTTGTTGCTAACCTGTTTGGATAAACCGAGCCCGATAGGGCTCCCAACTGATCATCTTCAACTAATATCTATTATGCACATTAGCCTAAGTCACGGCGGGGTACTCGATCAAGTTTTGTTTTAACTACCCCAATGCTATCGACCTCTGCTCATTTAGACCCTGAGTGAAAGCTTGAATAGACCAGTCACCGGAGACTGTTGGTAACTCCATTCGTTCCATTTGGATCCGGGATACAAATTCCCTTAACATCTCGTTGTCCCTTTGTTTAATTTTGATAACATCCAACTTTATTGTTGCAACCTTTTTAGCACCAACATGTGCTTTTTCAAACGAAACAACCAACATGGCAAACGAATCGATAGAATTCGGGGGCAGGTTATGGTACCAAATCATGGCCCCTTTGGACAAAGTTTCCCCAAATTTCTTTAGTATGACAGACTCGATCTCGTCTTCCTCCAAATCGTTTCCCTTTATACCACAAGTATATGTAGTGATGTGCTCGTTGGGATCGGTGGTCCCGTTGTATTTGGGTATGTCAGGCATGCGAAACTTCTTCGGAATAGACTTTGGTGCCGCACTCGGAGGGAAAGGTTTTTGCAAAAAACTTTTTACAATCCAGTCCTTTCAAAACAAGAGGTGCTCCCGTTATTTGGTCGACCCTCGAGTTGTAAGTTTCCAACTTTTTGTCGTTGTCCTCGATCCTTTTCTCTCCTGACTCAATCCTCTTTGTGAGTTCTTCGAGCATTCTCATGATTGTGGGGTCAGTTTGTAACGACCCGATCGGTCGTTCCGAGAGTTTATCCCCGTTTCCCCTATTTGTGCTTTATTACGTGTTGCGTAGCTCAATTATGTTGTGTTGTTTTGGTTCGTTCGGATTCAGAGTGGTCATGGTGAGAAATGAAGCACTTAGTCTCTTAAGTTGGCTTTATAGTTAGAAAAGTCAACCAGAAGTTGACTTATAGGTAAATGACCTCGGAATATGATTTTTATGGCTCGGATAGCTTCATTAGGTGGCTTGGGACCTAGGGGTGTTCTCGGAATGTATTTTTGATGTTCGGAGTAGAATTAGGCTTGAAATGGCGAAGTTGAGTTTTTGGCGATTTTTGGTCGGTAGTGGAAAATAGGCTATCGGGGTCGGAATGGAATTTCGAAAGTTGGAACAGGTTTGTAGTGTCATTTTTATGTGTTTGCATCGAAAATAGAAGTTGGAAGTTCTTAGTTTCATTAAGCTTGAATACGTGTGTAATTTGGTGTATTGATGTTGTTTTGAGTGTTTCTAAGGTTCGACTAAGTTTGTATGATATTTTAGGACTTGATGGTATGTTTAGTTGAGGTCCCGGGGGCCTCGGGTGAGTTTCGGATGGTTAACGGATCATTTTTTGGACGTTGGTTGATGGCTGATATCTGCTGGTGTGACTTTTCTTATTTTTGCTGCATCTGTCAAATATCGACCTCGGGGGTAGTTCGACCTCGGGAGTACTCGAGGGTACTCGGGGGTAGTTCGACCTCGGGGGGTACTCGCGGGTGGTTCGAACTCGGGGTGGTTCATAATCAAGGGTAGGCCGAGGGCAGCCTAGATAGAAACTTTAAGTTATAAAATAAGGGGACTTCATCCCATTTTCCATTTTTGACGAATTGGAGCTTGGGTAGAGGCAATTCTTGGGAGATATTTTGAGGAAATCATTGGGGGTAAGTGATTCTTACTTGGTTTTGGCTAAATCCCATGATCTTGTCTTTAATTTCATCATATAATTTGTGCTTTGGGGTGGAAAAAAATTGTGAAAAAGAGGAAGTGTTCTTAAGGTGGATTTTTGAGGTTTTGAACGAGATTTTGTTGTCGGATTTGAGCAAATTTGGTATGTATGAACTCGTGAGAGTGTAAGGATTCTATTTTTGTGAATTTTATCAGAATCCGAGACGTGGGCCCGGGGTCGGGTTTGGCCAGTTTCGGGCTTTTTGGTTAAATTTGATAATTTTCGAGTGGGCTTTGTTCCATAGCATATATTGATGATATAAATCTGATTTTGGTTTAGATTTGGAGCAATCGGAGGCCGAGTATTGAGGCAAATGCATTGAGGGCTAGGATTTTAGCCGGTTTGAGGTAAGTAACGCTTCCAAACATGGTTCTGAGGGTTCGAAACCCCGAACTTTATGCTATATGATTACAATTAAGGTGACGCACATGCCAAGTGATGGGCGTGCGGGAGTGCACCGAGTGATTTGTGTCCTGGCTCACCCCATGGCACCGTCTAGTAGCTATTATGGACTGAAATCCGTACTTCTATTAATGTGGTTAATGTGAACATGCTAGAAATCATGCTAAGTACTATGCTAAGGCTTCACGCCAAAAATGCTGAGACCCGAGTGGTCGAATATTGCTGTCTCCTTATGTGTTTTATTGATTTCATATACTCATTCCTGTCATAGCATATCATATCATGCCTCAGTCTCGGTAATTGTTAATTTTGTACATTTATCGTTGTTTCGGGCTAGTTCATACATCTGTGAGCCCATGTGAGCGAGAGTGGAGAGTGAAGACTAAGTGAGGTCGAGATCCTGTTATTGAGAGACAGTTATGAGATCGGACTGCACACCACATGGAGATATTGATTATGACTTCGTTGGCTTGTTATAGCGCTTGGGCTAATAGGAGCCCCTTCGGAGTCTTTACACCCTCAATGAGCGCATTGATATTTGAGGGATGGATCTTCCCTTCACATGGATCTTGTCCGAAGTGATGATAGTGAGGGATGGATCTTCCCCGGACATGGATCTTGTCCGGAGTGATAATATTGAGGGATGGATCTTCCCTGGACATGGATCTTGTCCGAGCGTTGTATTCAGGAGATGGATCTTCTCCGTGGGGCCGGATTGGCCTTCCTCAGTACTGAGTGACTACGGTCACCTGTGTTTATGTATATTCCGGGATGGATCTTCCCTGGGCCCTGAGAGCCATATACAGTACTGAGTGGACTAATATGTGAGAGATTGTGAGCACTCTGTGCATTTCATACAGTTGACGTATTGGCATGTAGAGTATACTGAGTTATACATGAGTTACTGATCATATTTGAATCATTTTGTTTTCTTTCAATGTCTGTTAGAACAGTGAACATGCCTAGATTTCGTACTTTCATTACATTTATTGAGGTTTAGTCCTTCACTACCTCTCAGCCCATAGTTTAGGTTCGTTACTTCTTAGTTGGTGTACTCACATTACCCTCTGCACCTTATGTGCAAATCCAGGTACATCGGGACCCGGTAGTAGTTGCTGATTTGATGTCATAGTTTCTTTTGGAGTCTTCGAGGTAGCAGCTAGCCATCGCAGCCTTGTTTTCTCCTTCTTTACCTTCCTATCACATTCTATTATTTCAGACAACATTATGTCAACTTTGTATTTCGACATTTTATTTATAGTAGCTCATGACTCGGTAACACTAGTTCTGGGATTGATTTTATTTACATTATAATGGTGTTAAACTTTTAAATGATTTTATGAATGAGACTTTTGCTGTAAATGTAGAGAATTTTTGAAATAAATCTTAATTTAAATGAAATGTGTGGCTTGCCTGATTTTACGAGAGGCGTCATCACAACCAGTTTAGATTTGGGGTCGTGACAGAGTTCCTGATCCATTATTACTCGACCTCTCAGGGACTGGTTCAGCACGATGAGCAGTTTCTGGCCCCACCACGCTCGGAGTCTTTTGCTGAATTTGCAACTGAGCGATAGCAATCTGTTTCACTTGTAACATTTCAAAATCACGTGGAGGCTGACTTCTCCATCTCCTCGACCCCGTGTTCTTATGCTACCAGTTTGAACCTCTCCGTGTACGCTTCCTCCCACTTCAGCGCCCAAGTACACGTCTAAAGCAATGTGTGAACCAACATCGACTGGGTTAGGAACTGGTGCTACCCCAGGGTTAAGCGCCGATACACCGGCCCCTGAAGCTGTTGCATTATCAGTTTTCCCATGGAATTCGAGGCCGTCATTACCATGCACTGGTGTGTTTGCTGAGTTCGACATGTTTTTAGCCTGAAATCAAAGAACCTTTGACAAGAAAAAGTGTGAAGAATAATGTGTGTTATCAGAAAATTAGCATTGAAATAATCACTATTATCCTTAGCCCCACGGTAGGCGCCAAACTATTTACCTCAAAAATATGAGTAAAACTTAAATTTGATTTGTGGTTTTAAAGATATGTGATCCAATCCAATACTAATTAATAAACAAGTAATATAGAGTATAAATGAGAAGAATCGATGAACCAAACCAGTATTACTTGGGCGATATGGACCTCGAGCTCGATGACCTCGAGGTGGGTTAGGGATGATAAGCAAGAACAATAAAGTAAGAGTAGTAAAGCTAGAGAATAATTCTGAAGAGCAAGAACGAGAAAATAAGATAGTATATTCTTTTTGCCAATGATTAGATGATATTTACAAATGATTGGGGTCCCCTTTATATAGGAGAGGAAACCCTATAAGGTACATTTCTATTTACAGTAAAGAATTTTATTCGCACAACTGTATAACCACCTAGTACGGATTTGTACTGATTCGTATAAATCTATCCCGGAATTTATGCCTTGATCTTTGTGCCACTGAGAAATTCCCGTTCATTCTGGTACAGGTTCACAATGGTACTATCTCGAGGTGGACCATGCTCAGTCCTCGATTTGTCCCCCGAGGTATGCACTTTCAGCTAGACTTGACTCCGACTTCGATTTGCCTAAACTCGAGCTTGGGGTAACAATTGAAACTCCGAAATCAGGCTCCCTGATTTTGATCGTATATAACCCAATAATCTGTCATTCGAAACGAAGTACCATATAACTAATTACAGAAATTTATTAGCTTATTGTGCATCATCCACATGATCCGAGTATTTATAGTTACCAGCTTACAAGCTTCCTCTTAATTTTTGTGTGTGGCACCGAAGTACGGATAAAGACAGAAACTAACCTCAACGGGCAAAGGCAGTAAACCGACCCGTTTCTCACCATCACTTTGTTGGATTTGTTTCTTAGCTTTTCATGAACCGTAGCTTGAGACATACTCTCTATCATCTCCTTGCTTGTTTCGTTATACGGTTAACTTATAACATAAAGTCAGCTAAAACCCTTTTTAATATGATGTAATATTAATCCGTTTTGAGTTTAGCCTATAAAAATATTTTCGAATAAGAATATTTATACAGTTTAATTATATGTAGCTTTTTCCCTTGTTAACTTTTAACGTGCAAACTTCGTCCGCATAGCCAATAATATATATCTCGGGACTAAACTTTCCTGTGAACTGTCTTGGTCTTCAACAAATATGATTTTGCCACGTACGGATCACACAAAGCTTAAAAACCAAGTATATATCAGCTAGCAAGAAAAAAAAAGCACTATGAAGAATAATTGATCCCAAGTTTGTCGGCCATAACTCAATAAAAAAGTATGTTTGTTTATAAACTATGATGAAGTTTCATATGAACTCACTGATATTGACTAACTATAAAAGCATCATTTCGTGATGTCTTTTCTCGGCGGAAATTTTCACTTCAATTACTGCAGGATAATATCGTTCATCACTTCTTCTCTTTAATGGTCAAGGAATTAAGTGAAGAAAAATCAAATGACAAGCAAGTCACTTTGGTTCATTTTATCCTTTCTTTCTTGTAACCAAAATTAATAAGCGGATATGTGTTTAGTCTATTAAAAAAACTGATAAATATATGATCTATTAAAATATTTTTATGGGAGAACTTTTTTTGGTAATACATGATAGTTATTTTTTTACTCGTCTAATAATAATTTCTCATTGATGTACACTTTCAAGGTTAGCCAAATTTAATAATAAAACATAAAAATCAATATGATACACAAATAATGATATTTTATATTTAATTTAACTAATCGAAATATTTTTTCAAATTCGAAAAAGGAATAAAATTTAATATATTTTGACATGAATATGGAAGAACAAAGAGATTGACATATTTCAGTAACACTTGATAAGAAAGTGATGATACAACCTATTATCTAAAGTAAATAAATGTCACGATCCAAATTTTCCTCTGTTGGGTATCGTGATGGCACCTAATCTTAAAGACTAGGTAAGCCTAACATTTCACTGAACAACAACAATAATAAAGGAAATATACCAGTCTCGATATGGAAATCTTGACAGAATTTATAATTTTCCAAAACCCGGTAATACAAGTCATAAGCTCTATCGAATTTACTACAACTTCTAAATACAACTGTTTGGAAATAGTAAGAGCAGTTGACTAAAAACAGGAAGGTGACTCCGAAGCCTGCGAACGTAGCAGCAGGTTTACCTTGAGTCCCCTCGGCAACGCTCTACACAACTACTAATGATAAATACCTGGATTTGCACACACAAATGTGCAGGAGTGTAGTATGAGCATACCACAGCGGTGCCCAGTAAGTATCAAGACTAACCTCGGTGAAGTAGTGACGAGGACTAGTCAAGAGTCCACTGGTCTAATAAGTAAGAAGGCATAAATATAAAAATGGCCGAAACATAATATCTATTTAAGGATTTTTCGATAAAATTAATGGTGTGACAAAATAATGCGGAAGAAAATACAACAAATAATTCAACGGACAACATAATAGAAATACGCAAAGAGGATGGACAGAATGCAAGCCAAAAGTCGGAAATCACAACACAATAAAAACTCTAGTAACTCGGCACTGCATCGATTTATTCACATCAGGCCTTAGCAAAAAAAAAACTCAGTAAAGCTGGTCAAACCTTCGAGTGAAAAGCTTTGAATCGTGAGTTTATATCGAAATATTTAAAGGTATAATCGTTTCGGAATAGAGAAATCTTCTTTGAAACATATTTTCTCTGAATGTATATGTATATATTTTTATAAAGAGAAGTCTTTAAAATAGTTCCTTCAAAATACGTGATGTTCAAATATACTTTCACAGTAATTGCTCTTTCAAATATCATTTTTCCGCAAGACAAATACTTTTTAATACATATATATATATATATATATATACATGCAATCCAAATCTCCTCAATGATAAAACCATCGGAATCCATCAGTAGTCCCAACTTAAATATGCAATGCAGTACAGGGGGAAAGCTCCTGGAATTCATCCGTAGTCCCAATTTAAATATGCAATGCAGTACAGAGGGAAAGCTCCCGGAATCTCGTCCGTAGTCCTAATTTAAATATGCAATGCAGTACAGGGGGAAAGCTCCTGGAATTCATCCGTAGTCCCAATTTAAATATGCAATGCAGTACAGAGGGAAAGCTCCCGGAATCTCGTCCGTAGTCCTAATTTAAATATGCAATGCAGTACGACAGAGAGAATCAACCAGAACACGACAAAATATTGTACAAGCCACAACGAGCACAACGGCAAACAAAAGGCAAAATGCAAGGTGCGATGAGCAGTTCAACACAAGAATGTAAATCACGAGAAATGGTAAAACTCACTCATAAGAACTAACCACTGAAGGAAGACCCAAGTACAATGAAACAATATAACGAGGGGAAAACAAAATAAATGTAGCAACGATTCACAATATTCAAGTCAATAAATAGGAAACCAATCATTCCGGCAAGGGAAACAGCTATAATCAATCTCGCCTAAATAATTAGCTTCATAGGGTAAAACTCAGTTTGAACGAATATCAGTAATATGAAACATCAAGGAAAATACCATCAATATGGGTGATTATTAAACTAAACCTAAGTAGCACTTAAGGGAAAATCACGTAAATCACAGTATACGACTCACGGGCATGCTTGACACTGGCATATAGATATTCCAATTACTGCTAAACAGTTATAGGGATAGATAATATAAATTCTAGTCAAATAGGCAGTTTATAAAGAAAATATAGCATGATAACGAGGGGGGGGGGGGGAAATTTTAAATAAAGTAAATAAAA
>ML292733.1:42167-66181 GCA_005239495.1 Nicotiana undulata | reverse complement strand
GGGGGGGGGGGGGGGAAATATTCAATTAAGTCAATCAAGATTAAATAGACAACAGAGGAAATCTAAAGGCAAGAAATCCCAATTTAAGCAGAAAAAGATGAAATTAGCAATTAAGGACTCGGATGAAACAATTACAATTCACACACAGGTAATATAAGGACCTACGAATCCTAAAAGGCAAAACTAGTCGCACATAAGTCTGAGTACGCACTCGTCACCTCGCGTACACGGGCTACAATCAACATAGAAGACTCAAATCCTAAGGGGTAGTTCCCTCACACAAGGTTAGGCAAGATACTTACCTCAAAGACGACAACCCGGTACTCAAAAGTGAACTTCTCGGGCGAAAAGACCTACGGACGGCTCAAAATCAACTAAAACAACTTCAAAATACACATAAAGCGTATAAGGGACTATACCGAACAATAAAGATTCAATCTTTACAAAATTATAAAAATCGACCCAAAAGTCGCCCCCCCCCCCCCCGGCCCGCACCCCGGATCCCGACAAATTGTACAAAATCCGATTACCCATTCCGATACGAGTTCACCCATACTAAATTTATCCATTTCCGATATCATTTGGTCATCCAAATCATGAATTTTCATTTTAGACGTTTTCTTTCAAAACCCACAATTTTCCCAACCCAAAATACAAATTAAATAATAAAAACAAGGACTAATCCATGGAATATATTTAATTCTAGTTAAAGAACACTTACCCATTCGAATTGTGTGAAAAACCCTTCAAAAATCGCCAAGAACCGAGCTCTACAAGTTAAAATATGTTAAAAATGGCTTAACCCTCGTTATATAACTTCTGACCAGATATTTACTCATCGCGATCGCGGAAAATTCTTCGCGATCACGAAACACAAAAAATTTCAGCCTAAAATTTGCTCTTCGCGATCGCGGAAAAAGCTTCGTGATCGCGAAGAACAAATGCCCAGCTCTTCTAGACAGCCTCTAGTATAATTGACATAACTTTTTGTACAAAAACTCCAAATTGCAAATGGTTTGACTTTTTGAAAACTAGACACCAAGGGATACAACTTTAATTCTTTTCTCATCTCCCATCTCCTTATATATTTTGAGATATAAGTTGCTAAAGTCAGTCCTATGCAACACAATGCGATTTTCAAACACTTCCCAGACATGCTGTAGTTTATCGACCATAACTCTTTGTACACAACTCCAAATGCCATATAGTTTAATTTTATGAATATTAGACTCAAAGGTCTACAACTTTCGTTTTTGGATCATCTCCAAATTCCTTATAGATTTCAAGATACAAACTTCCAAAGTCGAGTCAGTGCAGCAGAACTTTTCCTCTACGCGCGAAAGGCCTTCCGCGATCGCGATTCACTGGCCCATTTCTCTCATTGAACTCATCGCGATCGCGACCAATTCCACGCGATCGCGTAGCACACTGCTGTAGCAAAAAACCAGCAGCTTTAAATGGCCTAGAAATGGTGCGAAACCACCCCGAAACTCACCTGAGCACCTCGGGACCTTGTCCGAACGTGCCAACAAGTCTCAAAACATATCACGGACTTAGTCGAGGCCTCAAATCACATCAAACAATGCTAAAAACATGAATCGCACTCCTATTCAAGCTTTATGAACTTTAGAAAAACTTTAAACTTCTATATTCGATGCCGAAACCTATCAAATAACGTCTGATTGACCTCAAATTTTGCACACAAGTCACATTCAACATTACGGACCTGCTCCAACTTCTGGAATCGCATTCCGACCCCGATATCAAAATTTCCACTTCCGGTCGGATTTCTCAAAAACTTTCAAATTTCTATCTTTAGCCAAATGACTTCAAAATAACCTACGGACATCCGAGTTCACTTCCGATCGCGCTCCCAACTCCATAATTACCATACGGAGCTATTCCAAGGCTCGGAATCCCAAACGGACATCTATATCACTGAAATGCCTTTCAACCCAGATTTA
Source organism: Nicotiana undulata (assembly GCA_005239495.1). Taxonomy (NCBI): domain Eukaryota; kingdom Viridiplantae; phylum Streptophyta; class Magnoliopsida; order Solanales; family Solanaceae; genus Nicotiana; species Nicotiana undulata. The sequence goes on along the minus strand of ML292733.1, from coordinate 64,217 downwards.
TGAAATTCTTCTAAAATGCTATCTTCCATAACATACGCTGAAACGCTCCCGGGTTATCCAAATCCCGGTCCGAACATACGCCCAAGTCCCAAATCATCATACGAACCTGCTGGAATCTTCAAATCCTTATAGGGAGGTCGTTTGCCCAAAATTCCAATCTTAGTTGATTCTTCCAACTTAAGGCTTCCGAAATGAGAATTTTCTTTTCAATTCAACTCCGGATTATACGGTAACTTTTGAATCTAACCACCCACGCATGTCGATATACACAATGTGAAGCTGTTCATGACCTTACGCCACCGAACAGAGCTGAAATCCTAAAAATGACTGGTCGGGTCATTACAATAAAAATGGATGCACTTTATCGTTCTATAAAATATTACTACATCCCATGAGAATTTTAACATATTTTAAAGAAAATATTATATAAAGTCATAAAAGTATATATAAAATTATATATTTATATATCGGTTTAGTTGGGGTTTTACTACTCTTAACAAACCAAATCAAACTAAACCTGATGGGAGTTTCTTAAACATTTGACTTGGTGTGGTTCTCCGGTTCGATTTGAACACCCCTCCTTATAGTACTAGCGGAACTTTCCTATACACCTTTTTATAATTATAGTTTATATTTGATCCCGTTAAGAAATTTTTTGGTAAAGTAGCCCCACGTCAAAATTTTAAAATTCACTGCCAGAATTTTGAAGCATGCTTCAATTCTGGCAATACACTTTCAAAATTCTGACAACGTGCTTTAAATTTCTAGCGACGTACTTTAAAATTCTGACATTATGCTTTAAGATTATGGCAATATGTTTTAAACATTTGATAGCAAGCTATTTTTAAAAAAAATTCTTAACGAAAAACATAAATAGTGTCACTAAATGATCCTATTTGTGCAAATCTCCTCGTATACAATGTATATGAGCTCTGTTTATAATATGTTGTGCATCTACGGGCGTCTAATGTCTAATGTCTAATGTCTAATGTGTGGGTATGGTTGAATTTAGATAGGTTAAAATAAGCGGGTCAATAGATTATTGGTCGAGATAGATTGAGTCAAAATGGGTTAAAAACTGAATCATTGCTCAATCCGTCCAACTCTAACCAATTCTGACATATCTAACAAAAGAACTCTTAAAAAATTATTTTGACAAATTTTCTTATGAGTCAATTTGCAATTAATATTTTAGCCTAAGTCAATCCAATTTTTAGATGGAAATGCTTGGGTCAGGCGTATTTTTGTGGCTAATTTTGTCATCCATAGCAGCAACAATTAATCTAGAACTTAAGGCTATGAGATTAGTAGCATTGAAATTATAAATCTCTTTCAAAACCATGTGATCAGTCAAATATCGCATAGATATACACTGTATATAGGGTTATCAAATTTGGCCCAAGGCTAAATGACTCGTCCAATCCGTCCAAGGTTGAACTGGTTATTAACCTGCTCATTTATTGAGCTCAGTCCATTTTGACCCAACCCTTCTCAATCCATCTAAAGTTAGACTAATTTTGAGTCCAAATTAATCCATGAGTAACTTTGCCAAATATCTTAGAAATAATTCTTTTTTGTTTGATATGTTATATATGACCGTAATAAAAAAAAAAGTTGTATTTCGTACTTATACAACTCATAAGTAAACAATACATATTAATTAGATCTTGGAAAAAGTTGGGCGGGTTGAGCTATGACCTAAATTTTAGTCCATCTCAGCCCAAATATCTTTTAGGCGGGTCATTGACCCATCCATTTATTGACTTATCCGATTTTGACCCGCCAAAATCGGCCCAACCCACCCATTTAATACCCCCTAACTGTATATAACATACTAGAGTAGTTTGGGGTTTTAACGCCATATACCCCTCTATAAATCTCTTTACTCACTATGCCTTAATTATGAAAGTTACATTGTATACCTATAAAAGAAATTACATGGTATATCTTGATAGAGAATCTTATGTGTGTGACAACCACTACTAATAAAGGGAAACTCCCTTAAATGTAGCCTTAATTATTGAAACATGTACGCAATGAATTTTGAGATTCACATCTCCCCTAATTAAACCATATTTCTGTTTTCCATCAGAATTTCATTTTTATATTTATACTCTATACTTTCAAATCTTCCCATATATTTTGAACATACCACGATATTTTAATTTGAAATATAATTCAAATCAAATATATCACAATATTCTAATAACAAGTATACTATCTAAACCAAGCATATCACATTATTCTAAGTTAAAATATATTATTCAAACTAAATATATCATAATATTTTAATTTGTAATACGTTATTCAAATACTATAATATTCTAATTTGGAATACAATACTCAAACTAAATATACCATAATATTCTAATTTGGAATACAGTATCCAAACAGAACATACTATAATATTTTAATTTGGAAGCAATATTCAAACAATATTTTAATTTGGAATACAATATACAAACCAAATATTCTATAACTTTTTAATTTTAAAAAATCTGGTTTGAACACTGTATTCCAAATTAGAATATTGTGCTATGTTTGATTTGAATATTGTGTTCCAAATTAGAATATTGTGTTATGTTTAATTTGAATATTCTAAATTGGAATATCATCATTGTTTGATTTGAATAATGTATTTTTCATCAGGATATTATGGTGTATTGGTTTGAATAGCATGTTCTGATATTTTATTTTAGTTTATATATTATATCTCAAATAAGAACATTGTCACATTATTTTATTTTTCTTTTGATTACATAGATGAAAGAGAAGAAAAAGATTATGGAGGATTTCATAGAGAAATTACTAGGGTGGACTTTTTTGGTGAACATGTATAATTTCAATTACTTAAAACGTGGGATGATGGAGTGTTTTAAGAGATTTACTAAGTAGGAAAGATAGATAATTTAGTTCCTTAAAAGGTGGGTTTATTTAATGGCATATAATGATATTAAAAGTTCAAAAAGTAATAAACTTTTATAAAATAGGTATACAAGGTAAAATAAATATTTCAAAAGTATATGAAGTTAACTAGCATATTTAATGGGCATACCGTGTAGATTACTCGTTATTGTTTTCCGGCATGTTTATTCTTTCGTTGTCCCCCGATGTCACCCCTACGGTTAAATATTATCAGCCTCATGTGTTTATACGGTTCAATAATACATATCTTTATTAACATAATTGTGAAAAACGTATAAGTCATAATTGATTAATATATATTTTCACTTTAATTTATTATTTAATCATGATAAATTAATAGAATTGATGTAAATATCCGATGCGGATATATTTTTGCCACATTGTACATATATATAATTGTTTACTCGTAAAATGGTACAGTTGAATTTATACGTGGTTTATAGACAAGTGAATTAATTTGATCCAAAAATAATAGATGAAGTAGACAAAAATATAAAACTTAGCTTTAAATTTGAGATAAATAACAAATATCTTAGTTATGGGCGCAGAGCTACTAGGAGCAATAAGAACAATGCAAGTAAGCAAGAAAGTAAAATATTATTTGAGCTTTTGATGAAGTATAGCATATGCATGTCAGAAAATTCGTCCCTTTACAATGATGAGAGAACTCATTATTTATAGTTGCACCTAGGGAACAAGATCCTATGAATAAGCTCATTTTTAGTGACAATTATGAGGGCCATTGAAGAATGTGTAACGGTAGGCAGTGAATGTCATATTCTCTATAACGGATCATGCACTTAATGTTGTAGAATATTCTTCATTGAATGCCACCGGACAACGACATTTATTTTGTCATTATGAGTATCATTCTCTCTGGTGACAAGCAAAATCATTGCCATAAGATTTGGCTATCTTCTGTGTTCGGTTCCACGTGTCATTTTCTCATGCGATCATTAAATATGAATATATTGTATCCCATACAGAGAGTCCCCCTGCTTTCCAGTGTCATAACTTTGTGTCATCGGGAAGTTGGTAGATATACCTTTCTTGACGGGAAGTTCTATGACACCCTCTAAAGAATGTCGGATGGTTGATTAGACGCATGTCTCTCCTTTAATGCCCCGAACACGCGTCATCCCACGATTCAACATCACTTTTGCCGGTTATCGAGGTAATTATGACCACGATTTTAGCTTCCTATTCCTTTACTTATATGCATCAAACTTCTTCATTTACACTTCATAATTCTCTGAACTTTCTCAAACTCTTTTTACTCAACGCGTACTTTGTTCTTCAACCTTCCTTCTTCTTTAGAGAAAACCTTCCTTCCTTTCTGATAAAAAATGGGCTCTTGTTCCAGGAACCCTAGTTCTTCAAAGAACAAAGGTATGGCTGATAATGCTGCTCCTCCTTCGGTGAACCCCATCATCCAGAGAGTCTTGTCATGACTAAGGACTTCGAAGAGAAGTATCCTTCCGCTCACCCTCGTACATGGTCCATTAACGTATACCCTTCTTTCAACCGTCCTTCCAGTATTCCTGCTCTGAAGGAAGACTGCCATTATCAAGATCTAGACATTATTGCTCCTGATTTGGCGGAGCAGGTAACCTTACCCAAGAAGGGTTTTACGTACTTTTATACGTATCCCTTCACTTTGGGTTGTTCTTGTTGAGTGGAGAGCTTGACTCCATCATCGTGGAGTATCCGCTACCACGTATGCCTGGCATAAGTAAGTCCTTTTGTGTGTAGGAGAATCGCTTATCTTTGACACTTGTTCCAGGAGACGGGAAAAGAGCTAATCCTAGCTTGGTTAATGAATCTTTACTCCCCCAAGATTTTTCGTGGTGGAATGATAAATTTCAGCAAGCGTGGCCACCATGCTCTACTATCCAGCATCGATGATAACAATAACTGTGGGTGGATGGAATGATTCGTTGCAGCTTCCACCAGTGACATTATCCCGTCCACGGCTTCATCCTTTTCGAAATTATGGAACCGCACACATAAATTTGCCGTTCGTCTTTTGTTCCATTAAAGATCGTCCCATATTGTTATTGAACCCTCTTCTTTCGCCCATTTCAGCAACTTGGTGGGTAGCTCCAAGGTTGAAGGTTTGGATCAGCGGGTCTAGAAAATCTTGGAGGTTACTACGCCGAGACCCGCACGTGGAAAGAACTGTCCCTCAAATACGGGTAGAAGGCCAAAACGGTAAACTGAACTCACCTTGTCTTTATTTTTCGTATAAGGAAGTTGATTAACCTTTATTTCTTGTTGAATACAGGTCTACCCCAGTCTCAGTTGTCTTCCCCAAGGAGGACGTTTTGGTTAATCCTGCTGACGCGGAAAAGCTGCAGGAAGTTTTTGCACAAACAAGTGTCTCCAAGTCTGCTTCTAGTGCAAGTGCTTCTTCCCGGAGTCCCTGGCTGGAGAAAACAAACCAAAAATAAGACGTTCCTCTGTGGTTGGGGGCAAAATAAAAAGGCAAAGAGTGCCGCTCCCGAGTCATCTCCGAAAGTTATGGTGATGAGGCCCCCTTTCTAGCCGGCCATCGACAACGTGATGATAAACGATGATGGAGAAGCCAGCAAGGAGAGGGCTTCTCTACATAGAAAATTCCAATTCGCGCTTCCGAATCCCAGCCGTACCCCATACCGTGAGGATGAGTACCGGGTCCCTGCCATATTCAGTCGACGAGCAACCATCAACCAGCACTGCGCTTCCCGCAGCCACTTCTCATCCTTCAACGCCATCAGCTTCATCTCCCTTTTCACCAACTCTTTCTTCGCCACCATCAACTGCTACATTATCTCTGCCAGCAGCAGCTTCCCAAGAGAAGAATTCCCCTCTTCCCCAGCTCCCTGTTCATGGGAGTCTAGGGAAACATTATGCTACCCCCTTAGAAGATCCCGGGAGGAGCGCCACCCTCTCGGTTTCCACCGGATGCAATCTGTTGTCCTAGCCGGTGGTACTTGCTAGCTATCTAAATCCCCTGGCTTCATAGAAAGATTTGGAAAAGATACAAACTCTCGGGAGAGAGTGTTTGTTGAAAAAATCCATGCATAACGCAGCGGCGGTATAGTCTTTGTTTTCGTTGTTGTTTCTTCTTTCTATGTTATGGAAGGGTTCTTTATTTGTAATCTTGTTTTGCATGCCAACTTCCTTGCTTCTGAGGGCCTTCAAAGGCTGATTTGTGATAAGGAGAAACTTACCTCCGAGTGGGATCAACTCTTGGCCGAGCGGGACCAAATTATTGCTCGCCTATCGGAACTGGAAGCTCGAGTTGCCGAGGCTGTTGAGTTGGAGGTTCGGTTGCATCAAAGAGAGAAAGAAGTAGTGACCATTAGCCAAGAGATTTCCCCGTTAAGGGCTCAATTTGAAGAGGCTAGGGCCAAATGGGTTGAAGTCCACAATGTCGTTCTTGCTGCATCCGATTGTGAGACTGCCTCTGCTGAAAGATTGAATAACTTGAAGGGGGAATTAAACTCCAAGCTGAAGACTTTGCTATTGTCGGGGAAAAGTATGCCCAATAGGAGGAGAAACATAAGAAAACCTTAGAGCATAATAAAATTTACAGCTCCATTTTCTGTGATTTTGATACAAACCTTCAATCCATGAGATTCGCGCGAGACAACCTCTTTGCTGAGGTCGACCAACTTAAAGGAGAACTTGAGAGCTGTGAGGATTCCCTCATTGTTGTAAAAATATATGATATGTACAACATGAGGAAAAAAAACTTGGAATAGGCCAAAGCGGGTGTCATTGACTTTGATGCGAAATGGCTAAGGCTCGTGAGCTGGAGTTAGCTGCAAAAAGGAGTCTTCCGGCCTAACCTTATGCTACCAATTCTTCTGGTTCCGACTCTGAGTCTTCAAAAACTGAAGAGGAACCGGAAGGCAATGATGCCAAAGGCCAAAATATCGAATCGGCAACGAATCCACCTACTTCTCCTAGGGGCGTAGATGATCTCTTCCTCCAGGTTCCGGAGATGCAACAATTTAGTTTTTGCTTTATTTTTCAAACTTTTGTATTTGTGTTGTTTGGAACATTTATTGTAAATGAAAACACTTTTTCGTTCAAGTATCATATAAGTTTCCTTTCTACATACTTTCATTAAAATATTTACACATGTTTGCTCTTTGCGTCTTTTTTCGTATAAGTATTGGCGAAGGTTTTACTGTTTACGTCTAATGATGCAGGGCTTTGGGTGTATTTGTCGCTGAAAGTGTTTGGATTTCGGGCACAAGTTATTTCGAAATCAAATCTTTATCGTGAGGGTTTTCATAAGAGAGGGCCCTCTTATGTTCACAGTGCTCTTGACGAGGACGTCTCATGTTCATTATGACACTAGCATTTGAAGTACCTGTTTAAATTTTAAATAATAAAATCAATTCATCGTTCAGACAAAAAACAAGATATAAAGAAAAGGAATTTACTTTATTCCTTCCATTTTCAAAATTACATAAGCATTCATTGTGCTAAAAAGAAATTGCCATTTCTTGTGGCTAACGTGTACAACTTGTTTCTACGGGGCTGTCCGTGCAGTCCCTGGTCTCTATGATGCAACTATGTTTCTGGGTTTTGTATTCCGGTCGAAATGGCAATTCGTTGTCTCCGTATTCTCATATCATCCCCCCCTTCCCCCCCCCCCCCCCCAGTGATCAAATGCGAAGAATGCGAATTTGACTGGAAGTTTTACACCTTCGAGGAGTCCACTACTGAATTGCTAGATAATCTTTATTTCGATAAAAAACTTAGCTTCCACTTAGGAATTTATGCTATCGAGCCAAAGATTATCTAACAATCCCCTAGTGGCTTGCACTTGTGAACGGTCGGGTAATCTTTGTTCGGCAGCAAACTTAATTTCTTTGTAGAAACTTTGCTATCGAGCAAAAGACTATCTAACCGCTTCGTAGTGGTTCTTTGCTTGTGTGCCTTGTCATTTAAAGGTCTTATTTTTGAAGTTTCCTTCGTACTATGCTTTCCGTTGTTGCTTCGTTAAAAACCTTTCCAGAAAAAACTCAATTGGGACAAAAATTGGACGAAGGGAAAAAGAGCGCAACACATACTTTCAGTACAAGTGTTGTTCATCGGCAATAGTATCGCTTGAGGTGTGCCACGTTCCAGTTGCTTGGCAATTTTTCTCCATCTTGATTCTCTAACTCGTATGATCCTTTCCCGGTGACAGCTGAAACCCGATAGATGCCTTCCCATGTTGGACCTACCTGTATTAAGCTCCCGGGTGTTCTAAGTTACTTTCCTCGAAACCAAGTCTCCTACTTTGAAATATCGTAGGTTGGCTCTTCGATTGTAATATCTTTCTATTCGATGCTTTTGAGCTGCCATTATTATATGCGCTAAGTCCATACGTTCATCGAGCAACTTCAAATTGACTAACATTGCTTCATTGTTTGCTTCCTTGTCTGCCCCCGGAAATATAAGAATGTGTTGCACTCTTTTTAGAGCAATTGAACTCGTGACTACAATACTACATATTCCACTGATTGTAATCCTTGTTGATCAACACGAAGATTATGTGATACGGCGTTATTTATTAGTATTCTAAATCTTTATTGGATATTCTAATTATCCGCTTTGGATTAGGTACACTAAGAGATGATTGAATAAAAAGATGTTTAAAGTTCAGTTCTTTTTAGAGGGAAAGTAAAATAAGATCGAAAGTCCCCAATAGTCTTATGTTTAGTTTTGTGTTATTGGAAAGAAATTACAGTATGTTAAATCAACCAGGTTCACATGTGCAAGATGGCTTTTTTTCCTTATATTTTTTAAGTTTTTGAGGATAAGATGGACCTTTTTTGGTAGGGATTTAGGCCCTGCACTTAATGGTGTGAAGTAGAGTTACAACCAGTTCACTTCTACTCAAACCACAAAAGATTATATAAGAATATTACGCGAAATCACTTCTAGACTTTAGAGAGTAATATGATTGACTATTATTATGCATTTCATTATATAAGTCTACCAAATTCAGGAGTTTTTCAAGAGGCGGATTCATGATTTAAAGTTTATGAGTTTCGAGTTGTAGGTCATTTAAGTTACTAGGTTCTTAATTAATTAACTTGTACATATCTAATAAAATTTTAAAAATAAATATAGAATTTAAAACAAAGCTACTATAGAAATTATTTAACCAAAAGGATTTATGAAATGAGAGAGCACATGATAAAGCACGTTTAGGATTGTATTAACTCATCACAGATCTTTTATTTCATATTTAATGACTATGATTAAACATCGTACATACAAGAGACAGAATGTTGAGTAGGCTGCATAATATTAGACTACACGACCATCTCATCTAATTAAGAGAAAATATTTTTAATAACTTAATTATAATATGTCTCAGCAGGTGGCGTTGGGATGTGACCGTTATTCGCTCCGCAGCCAGGTGGCTTTGGGGTGTGACGATTATTCGCTCCCGAGCCAGGGTAATCATGGCTCTCTAAATCCATCCTTCCATTGATGAACTCTTCCTCCGTATCTTCCAATTTCATTATTCTTTTAATCATATTAAAAATACTCGCGAAAAGAAGAAAATTAAATCAGAACAAGAAAGCTATGAAGTAGCCTTTGTTAAATCTAAGTCTAAGTTTCAATGATGACAACCTATTTACATTAATTGCAGAAATCAAGGTATCAACAAAAGGAAAGAAAGTTGTCAAGAAGCTGTCAAAAGGAAAGAAGATGATGATGTATAAACCAAAGGAGATATGTTGAATCAAAGGAGATGATGATGTCTAAACCAAAGGAGATAATGCTAAATCAAAGGACAAGAAAAATGAAACCAAATCTGTTATATCTTCTCAGTCTTAATCGAAGTAGATCAAGACTATCAAACAAGGAAATATATCAAGTAAAGATCAGAATATCCAACATCTTTAATCTGCAAAGTCGAAGGATTAAATCTCTCCACAATATAAGGATGTGACAAGTAAAGTCATGAATGAATCCAACCCTTCACAAGTGTAGTATTTGAGAGGAACTCCTTGGGTCAAATCCCTTTGAATATTATGTGCCTCAATCAAGACAAATTGCAACGACTCTCAAACTCTCCTATAAGAAGTTTTCTCAGCTCAAATGGAAGACTTGCGCAACTACAAACATTGTCTTCTAAATCTCTCTACTTCTTAGCATAAACACTGTATTCTTCAGTTTACTAGTGTCATGAAAGATATGAAGAGTTAGAACGCAAAATAGAGTTGTGTCATCATTCAAGATATATTGTTGCTACACTTCGTTGGTGGTGAACGAGTTAAAACCATCATTGTTGTAATTACTTTCAAGATCTAAGGGAACCCTTGTGAACCAAGGGAAACTACACGTAAGTACTACTCCGGTATAAAAATTGATGTGTGTTGTTTTGTCCTTTTTGTTTATCGTTATTTTCATACTGCACGAAATCTAGTCGACTAAACTCATCCTTAGTCAACTAATACTTAATAGACCACAATCACCCCCCCTCTCTTGTACTTTCAATTGGTATCAGAGCAAGGCTTACAATCTTTGCTTAACAGCTAGTGAGAAAAAGATAATGAGATCTAACATTGTTGTTGGTGCACTATTTCAATAAGGAACTTCTCGGGTTCGACCTCCATACTTCAACATAAAACACTTTCCTCATTGGAAGGTTCGTATGAAACATACACAATGTCATATGACATCAAAGTTTGGCGTGTAATCAAAAAGGGAAATCTTCCAATTCCACCAAAGAAAGATGCAAATGTTCAAGTTATCGTATCAACTGATCCACTTGACTTAGATGATAACACTGACGAACAAGCTATTGTCATAAATGTGAAAGCCTAAGAAAACAATCTAGTGTACAATGCTATCTGTAGAGAAGAGTATGAAAAGATTTCAAGTTGTGAAACTGCTAAATAAATGTGGGACAAATTGGAGGTCACTAATGAAGGAACCTACAAGGTGAAAGAAACAATAATTAATCTTCTGGTTCACAACTACGAGCTATTTCAAATGAAGAATGGAGAATCAGTAAAAGAGATGTTCTCCTGATTCAACAAAATTCCTGGGGATTTGAAATCTTTTTGCAGACCAATTAAAAGTGGAGAACATGTTAGAAAAATTCTGAGAAGTCTACACACGATTTGGAATCCAAAGGTCATCGCCCTGATATGTCAGGATCTTGACAAAATATCCTATGATGAACATAGAGATGATCTAATTGCCTTTGAGAAAACTCACTTGGCTAGGTAAATTCAACAAGAAAATAAGAAAAATGTTGCCTTTTAAAGCAACTGTGGCCGAACCATAAAATGAAGAGAAAGAAGAAGGAGGAGAACAAGATGAAAACATAGCCATGCTTTCTCAAGTTGTAACAAGCACGATGAGGAAAAACAAAAATAGCAGAAGAGGGAAGTCCAACTTCAGGAAAAAAAGGATAAATAATGAAACTGATAAAAATGATTGTAGATGATATGAATGTGGGAAATTTTGACACATTCAAGATTATTGTCCTGAACTAAAGAAGAAACTCAGCAAAAACATGCAAAAGAAGAAATCGTTTGGAGCCTGGAATGATGAAGAAAAATCTGATCATGAAGAAATTGCAAATATGTATTTCATGGCTAGTGATGAAAATGAAGATTCAAGGGGGCTTGGACTAATGGCACATGAAGAAGCAGATGAGGAAGAAAACCCAAATGAGTTTGGCCTTGTGGTAGATGAAGGAACCAGTAAGGTACGTCTTCCTACATGTCCCAACTGTTATGAACTTCAAGAATTTGTTAATATTTCTCTTGCAGATATTGAAAGAGTTCTGAATTAACTTAGAAAGATCAAAAGAGAAAATAAAGATTGGACTTTGAAGCTGAAAGTCAGTGAAATTGAGCGTGATATGCTTCAAGATAAAGTAAATGAACTTCAACTTCAACTGAATGGATTGGAAAATCCACCAATCATAGTTCTGTCAAATCAAATCAGACTGCTCCTCACAATCATAGAAAATCTCATGCATGCTCCTTTTGTGGTAAAAATGGTCATAATACTAACCAATGCAGGAATAGAATCAGAGTAGAAAGAGGCTCTGAAAATCCCAATAGTCCATCATGTTTTTATTGTGGTAAACGTGGTCACACCTTTAAGCGTTGGAGGTTCAAGGATAACAAGATATGGGTCTGGCGACCTAAATCTTCTAATCAAACTAACACTCAAAAACCTAACCATTCAGGACCCAAGCTGTCTTGGGTACCTTAAAATAAGTAATTTTGTTTTGCAAGAACACCACAAGAAGAATCGAAAAGGAAAATGGTATCTCGACAGCGCGTGTTCTAGACATATGACTGGTGACAAACAATTGTTCAAAACAGTCGCCAAACCAGATGGAGGAACAGTCACCTTGGTACATAAATCAAAAGGTAATGTAATTGGAGTTGGAAAAGTTCCTCTGAGCTCAACATGTGATGTAGATGAAGTATACCTGGTTGATGAATTCGAATACAATCTTCTAAGTATTAGTCAACTATGTGATAATGACTATGAGGTTCGCTTTAACAATCGCGATGGTTTTATAGAAGACGAATCAGGTAAGGTCATTCTCTCAGGTAATAGAGACATGAATGTCAATATTATTACCAATATAGAAAATCTTGGGGATCAAATTTGTCTTGCTTCTATGATTGATGATCCCTGAGTCTGGCAAAGAAAATTTGGTCATGCTAGCATGCATACTATTCAAAAATATTCTAAACATGATCTTGTGATTAGTCTTCCAAAACTAGATTTATCAAAGGATCATATTTGTGATGCATGTCAACTAGGAAAACAAACTCTCTCATCTTTCAAAATCAAAAACATTGTTTCTACCTCAAAACCTCTTCAACTATTACATATGGATTTGTTTGGTCCAACTAGAACTGCTACCATAGGTGGTAGGAAATATGATTTTGTTATTGTGGATGATTTTTATCGATTTACATGAATTATGTTTTCAGTCATAAAGATGAAGCTCTGAGGAATGGGTTATGTTTTCAGTCATAAAGATGAAGCTCTAAGGAATTTTGAAGTATTTTGTAAGAAGGTTCAATGAGAAAAGGGTCACTGCATCTCTACTATCAGAAGTGATCATGGAGGAGAATTTGAAAGCAGAGATTTTGAAACTTTTTGCAATGATCAAGGAATCTCTCACAACTTCTCTTTACCAATATCACCACAACAAAATGGAGCGGTAGAAAGTAAAAATAGAACATTACAGGACATGGCAAGAACCATGATTGTGGAAAAATCTCTACCTCACCATTTCTGGGCACAAGCTGTGAGCACAACATGTCATATCATCAACAGGTGTCTGATTCGACCAATCTTTAAAAGGACTCCATATGAACTATGGAATGGTAAGAAACCCAACATCGGCTATTTTCACCCTTTTGTGCAATTTTTTCATTCACAACAATAGAAAGGACAATATGGGTAAGTTTGATCCTAAAAGTGACGAAGGTATATTTCTTGGATACTCTCCCTCAAGTAGAGCATATAGGGTTTATAATAAAAGAATCTTATTCATTGAAGAATCAATTCATGTTGTTTTTGCTGATACTAACCCTCGCTCAAGGAATAAAAACTTTCTGAAGATGAGAAAATTTCTATTGTCCGTAAATCAGTTGTTGTAGGAAAAGATCATCAAAATGAGTCAACTGATTAGTAGAGTTGGCCAACTGAAGAGCATATTGAATATAACGAATCTTCCCAAACAGATCAATCGACTAATGTGGAAAGAGAACCTTTCCCAAACACTCCTAATGAATGGAAAAGTGAACCTAGCTATCCTCACAAATTCATTATCGGAGACCCACAGGAAGGAATCACTACCAGAAGATCCCAAAAGATCAAATCACATGTGACTCTAATTTCTCAACTTAAGACAAAGAAAGTGGATGAAGCTGAAAGATATACACTGGATCAATGCAATGAAAGATGAACTTGATCAGTTTGAAAGAAATAAAGTGTGGGAATTGGTTAAAAAACCTTGAAATTCCTCTATTCTAGGAACTAAATGGGTATTCAGGAATAAATTGAATGAATCTGGTCAAGTAGTCTAACTAAAGAAAGGCTAGTTGCACAAGGATACTCTCAGCAAGAAGAAACTATGATGAATCTTTCGCACCTGTAGCAAGATTAGAATCTATTCGAATATTACTTGCCTTTGCCGCTTACCGAGGATCCAATTTGTTTCAAATGGATGTAAGAAGTGTGTTTCTAAATGTCTATATGTCTGAAGAAGTATATGTGAAGAAACCTCCGGGATTCGTAAACATCACTTTCCCAGATCATGTATACAAGCTGACTAAAGCTTTGTATGTACTTAAGCAAGCTCATCGTGCCTGGTATGAAAGGTTAAGCTCATTCCTTCTAAATCAAGGTTTGAAACGAGGTAATATCAATACAATTCTGTTTATTAAGTATTCAAGTTCAAGTAATCTTATTGCTCAAATTTATGTTGATGATATTATTTTTGGTAGTCCTAAATCTGTTATATGTGAAGAATTTACTCTTTCTATGAAAGGAGAATTTGAAATGAGTATGATGGGAGAATTAACCTTCTTTCTTAGACTACAAATCAAATAGTCTCCTAAAGGGATCTTCATTAGCCAAACCAAGTACACCAAGGAACTTATAAAGAAGTTTGGCATGGAGATGGCATGGAGAATGTTATGTCCATTGGAACTCCAATGAGTCCAACAACGATGCTTGATGAAGACAATAATGAAAAAGTGCTGATGAAACTATGTATAGAGGAATGATTGGATCCTGAATATATCTCACTGTTAGTCGACCAGATATTATGTTCAGTGTTTGCAAGTGTGCAAGATTTCAGTCGACTCCTAATGAATCTCATCTTACTGTTGTTAAACGCATTATTAGATACCTTATTGGTACCTCTAAACTAGGATTATGGTATGATCATTCTAACAATTTTGCCTTAAGAGGATTTTTAGAAACAGATTTTGCAGGTGACAAGATCGACAGGAAAAGCACCAGTGGCACGTGTCAACTTTTGGGAAATGCACTGGTTTCTTGGCAAAGAAAGAAACCAAATTGTGTTGCCCTATCAATAACTGAAGAAGAATATTTAGCTGTTGGAAGTTGTTGTACACAAGTTCTGTGGATAAGGCATCAACTTCTCGACTATGATCTATCTCTTACCTCCACTCCTATATTTTTTAATAATACTAGTGCCATATGTTTATCCAAAAAATCTGTGCATCATTCTAGAGCAAAGCATATAGAAATCAAGCATCATTTTATCCATGATCACGTTGCTAAAGGTGATATTGTATCAGAATTCATTAGCACTGAATCTCAACTTGCTAATGTTATTACAAAACCTCTTTTGGAGGAAAGATTTTGCTTACTACGAAAAAAGATAGACATTGTACCATATTTGTAAAACAAATCTTTTGTATTTTTCTAAAATATTTTATTTCCTTTATTATGTGTGTTTAACTTTAATTTACTGTAAGTATCATTATTACTTTTCCATCTGTGCCGCCGAACCATCCCTTTATAAAGATCACTTCCATTCTAAATCCGACCTTTCCATTAACCAAGGCGACCCTTCAATCCTTCCAATGCCCTGTTAAAACCCCTTTCTTATTCGTTTCACTCCTCATTATCATCTAGAAAACTTTCTCACCATGGCAAAAAGAAATCCTTCCTCTTCTATTGCAACCAGACGCAACAGAAGGTTTCGAAAGCCCCTCAACCCTGGAGACCCTATAGACCTGGAGTCATCCATCGACTCATATGTTCTCAAAACTGACAATGAGGCAGTGAATATTCAGAAAATATTCCCATTAGCCAGAAAAAAGCAGGAAAAAGGCCCATGGAGCAAACCCCCAAAAAGCCTGCATGCAAGAAAGGAAAGGTGGAAAGACGGAATTTAGACCAGAAGACAACTTGATCTTCTATGAACCTAGTGAAAAAGCAAGGTTTGAGTCCTATACATCAAAATATATGGCTTATGGGCGCTCTTTAAGTCTTTCTCTTATGAAAAATTTGCACTGTGATGTGAGTGCTATATTTGATTTTCAACATCTTTCTTCTCTGTTTGATACTATTGGGAACTCAGTTTATGAAGAGCATGTGAGAATGTTCTATGCAAATTTGTTTGTGAATGATAAAGACGATTTAGAATCCATGGTTTTAGGCACTCGAACTGTCCTAGACTCTTATCAATTTGAAAATATTTTCTCTGCTAAGTTTAGTGGGTTTGATGTCTTTGTGCAAAATTCTTGGCCAAAAGATTTTTAAGTCTCTTTAGAAGAGGCAAAAGCCTTTCTATCTGATAACCCTCCTGATATTGGTCCCAAGAATCTGAAGTTTGAACACCGTGTTTTGGCCTACATGATTTCCACTACTTTACTTACAGAACTGGGTCCCTTAGCACTTTATCCACTAGAGATGTTTTGTCCTTTATTGTCTTGTTAGTAATAAAAAATTTGTCTTGTTTGTGTGGATTCGCCAATACATGCTGGAGAGTATCAGAGACATATCTTCTTCTGCTGCTTGTTTACCATGTGGTCTCTTTATCTCACACATTCTTGAAGTTATGAAGGTAGACTTGGCACCTTTCACACCCCTGAACAACAAGAATCTCAATCGACTACCTCTCAAAATCTTCAGCAGATTCATCAATATCTAGATGAGGTAAAACTACTACTCGTTGAGATGAAAAAATATGTGGACAAGATCAGGGAAGTCACTAAAAAGACAGGTACATATGTGGCCAAGCTTAGGATGGATATATGAGCCACACGGAGACAAGGAACCAGGGCATTCAATTCCATGAGTGAAAAGATGGATAAGCTTGTCAAAGATGTCGAAAATTCCTATGACTCCTTCTGCACCAAAGTGATAAACACCCTCAAGTATTTCCTGGAAGAAGCTAATGCGTATTTGTGTGATGATGATGTTAAAAACATTTTTTTTCTCTTTTGCTTTTGCTTGCTTGTTGTTGGTTTTAAAACCTTATTTTTGCTTTGGTCTATATGAACTATTCTCTATGCCTCTGTTGTAGGCATTACTTTTGATGCCCTAAATGAATTGTTCTTATGTATATTACTTCCTATATTACTCGTCTTGTATTTTTTTTTTCTTTCCTTTTTGATTGATGTCAAAGAGGGAAGAACATTAGAGAAGTAAAGCATCAACTCAAGGGGAGACAACATCTACTCAGGGGGAGCAAATGACAAGTACAAACGCAGGAATAAATGTTTATACCTATTTACATTTATTCTCTATTTACTCTCTCTTTATTGTCATCATCAAAAGGGAGGAGATTGTTAAATCTAAATCTAAGTTTCAATGATGACAACCTATTTACATTAATTGCAGAAATCAAGGTATCAACAAAAGGAAAGAAAGTTCGCAAGAAGCTGTCAAAAGGAAAGAAGCTGATGATGTATAAATCAAAGGAGATATGTTGAATCAAAGGAGATGATGATGTCTAAACCAAAGGAGATAATGCTAAATCAAAGGACAAGAAAAATGAAACCAAATCTGTTATATCTTCTCAATCTTAATCGAAGTAGATCAAGACTATCAAACAAGGAAATATATCAAGTAAAGATCAGAATATCCAACATCTTTAATCTGCAAAGTCGAAGGATCAAATCTCTCCACAATATAAGGACGTGACAAGGAAAGTCATGAACGAATCCAACCCTTCCCAAGTGTAGTATTTGAGAGGCACTCCTTGGGTCAAATCCCTTTGAAGATTATGTGCCTCAATCAAGACAAATTGCAACGGCTCTCAAACTCTCCTATAAGAAGTCTTCTCAGCTCAAATGGAAGACTTGCGCAACTACAAACATTGTCTTCTAAATCTCACTACTTCTTAGCATAAACACTGCATTCTTCAGTTTACTAGTGTCATGAAAGATATGAAGAGTTAGAACGCAAAATAGAGTTGTGTCATCATTCAAGATATATTGTTGCTACACTTCGTTGGTGGTGAACAAGTTAAAACCATCATTGCTGTAATTACATTCAAGATCTAAGGGAACCCTTGTGACCCAAGGGATTAGACGTAAGTACCACACCGGTACCGAACCAGTATAAAAATTAATGTGTGTTATTTTGTTCTATTTGTTTATCGTCATTCGCATTCTTCACGAAATCTAGTCGACTAAACTCATCCTTAGTCAACTAATTTTTAATAGACCACAATTCCCCCCCCCCCCCTATACTTTTAGCCTTATATCTCACAAGGCAGAGTTAAGGTCTGCGTACACACTACCATTCTCAGACTTCATTTATAGGACTTTTAATATATACCAGCAGAAGTACCTGGTTAGTATATGCAGGTGGTGTAAGCTCTTGATTTTCACGCAAAAACAAACGTGTATTGTAACGACCCGATTGGTTGTTTTGCTTTCTATATCCTCGTTCTATTAAATAAGACTCCCTGTATGTTTTTACTATTTTATGACTTGTGGAGATGGTTAGTTCGGGTTTGGAAGGGTTCGAATTAAAATCGGAACACATAGTTCCTTAATATTTACTTAAGCGGTTAAGTTTGACTTGGGTCAACATTTTTAGTAAACGAACGTAGAAATGGAATTTGATGGTCCCAATAGGTTCGTATGATGATTTTATATTTGGGAATATGTTCGTATTGGGTTAGGATGACCCGGGCGCAATTGACACTTATTTTTGAAAGTTGGCGCATTTAAGGTTTTTCATGTTCATTAAATTTGGTTTGGAGTAGGTTTTGGTGTTATCGAGTTTCGTTTGGGATTCTGAGCCTGGTAATAGTTCTGTATGGTGATTTAAGAGTTGCATGAAAAATTTGGTGTCATTCCGAGTGGTCTAAGTATGATTCGGCGCGTTCGGAGCAAGTTGGAAAAATTTGAAATACATAAGTTGATTCGATTGGTTTTGGGGTGTGATTCTTAGTTTTGATGCTTTTTACGCATTTCGAGGGTTTGAGCGAGTCTGTTTTATGTCTACGAACTTGCTGGTATATTTTGTCGAGGACTCGGGGATCCTGTGTAGGATTCGGAGGGTCGATGGGGCTTGATTGCTCTTTGGTGTAACGATCCGGCCGATCGTTCCGTGAGACTAATCCCATTTTCCCCATTTCTACTTCATTTTGTATTGTTTAGCTCATTTATGTTGTGTTGGGTCGGTTGGCTCGGGTTCGGAGTGGTTGTGGAGAGAAATGGGACACTTAGTCCCTTAAGATGGTTTAATAATTGGAAAAGTCAACCCGAATTTGACTTATAGGTAAATGATCTTGTAACGTGGTTTTTATAGCTCGGATAGCTTCGTTAGATAATTTGGGACTTGGGAGTGTGTTCGGAATGTAGTTCGGAGGTCCGGAGTAATTAGGCTTGAATCGGCAAAATTGAATTTTTGGGATTACCGGTCGGCATTGGAAAATTAGCTATCGGGATCAGAATGGAATTCCAGAAGTTAGAGCAGGTTCGCAGTGTCATTATGGATGTTTGTGCAAATTTTCGGGTCATTCGGACATGGTTTGGGTGGTTTCAGCATCATTGGCGAATTTCGGAAGTTTAGAAATCCTTAGGCTTGAATTATTGATTAATTTGGTGTTTTGATGTTATTTTGAATGTTTTGAGGGTTCGAATAAGTTTGAATATTGAAATATGACTTGTTAGTATTTTTGGTCGAGGTCTTGAGGGCCTCCGGATGATTTTTGGTGGCTAACAGAAGTTAAAAGTTGGGAAAATGCAGCAAATTGGTTGCTGGTGCAGGCCTTCTGGTGCGGCCGCACCTGCGGACGGGGAGCCGTATGTGAGAAGGCACAGATGCGGACGACCATGCGCAGATGCGTAAATAGGGAGCCTGGCTTGGGAGCGCAGGTGCGGAGGTTGGATCGCATCTGCTAGCCCGCAAGTGCGAATAGTGGACCGTCGATGCGAAAGTCGGGGTTTAAGTCCTTTTCCTAGGTGCGCACCTGGGACCGCAGGTGCGGAAAGTGCTGGGCAGCACCTATAAAAGGTTGCCTTCGCGAACCTTCATCCATTTCTTCACCATTTTTGACTGATTTTGGAGCTTTGAGTTGTGATTTTAAGGGTAATTAAGTGTTTTCAGTGAGGTAAGCTACTTGGATCTTGTATCTTGTGTTTATGGCAATTATTCCATTTTTTAATCATGATTTTTAGTGGAAAATTTTGGGAAAATTTTGGAGATTAGGGCTTGAAGTTGGAGAGTTTAAATTGGGGATTTGTGGGGTCATTTGGGGTCCAATATTGATGATTTTGGAATGTATAGACTCGTGAGAGGATAAGGATTCTAGTGTTGTAATTTTTATCGGATTTCGAGAAGTGGGCCCGGGGGTCTGGTTTGGCCAATTTCGGAATTTTTGAGTAAATTTGATAATTTTTGCGTGGGTTTTGTTCTTTTAACATATATTGATGTTTTGGTACTGATTTTGGTAGATTCGGGGAGGTTGGAGGCCGAGTCAAGAGGCAAAGGCATCGCAGGTTAGGATTTTGGCGGGTTTGAGGTAAGTAACGATTGTAAATCTTGACTTGAGAGTGTTAAACTCCAGTATTTCGTTTAGTTTTGATAAATGAGGTGACACACATGCTAGGTGATGGGCGTGGGCGTGTGGGCGTGCACCGGTAGGGATTGTGACTTGGTCCGTCCCATAGAGACTATTAAGCCGCATATTTGACTTGAAATCATATGATAATCTGTATTTTAGAGATTGATACTATATTTTGGGATGTATGCCATGTTTGGGGCCTTGTGCCGACCTGTTTGGACCCTCACGGGTATTTTTACTACTGTCCTCACACTGTTTTGATAGAAAATATATTCGCACTCATGATTTATATATGTTCACTGTTTATTCCTATTCATCACTCTATTTTTAAATAATGAAATATATTTTGGGCAAAGTCCCATTGATTTGTATTGAGATACCCGGGTGGCTTGTGAGGATAGTGATGGATCGGGATACGCGCCGCAACGTTATATATATATGGATCGGGCTGCACGCCGCAACGAGATATGTTGGATCGGGCTGCACTCCGCAACGAGATATTGGGTCGGGCTGCACTCGGCATCGAAATAGCGCTTGGGCTTTAAGAGCCCCTCCGGAGTCTGTACAACCCCAATGAGCGTAATCGACTATTTATGGATCGGGCTGCACACCGCAGCAATTATTATATGGTACCTGTTGAGCGAGAGTGCTGAGTGTGAGCATTGACTGATGGGAGTTGAGTCACGAGTGACTGAGAGGCTTGCCCGAGAGGCTTTATTTGTGAGTGATATTTTGCCCGAGGGGCTTATTTTTATGAAACTACTTTTTTCACTCTTCTTTACACTGAGCCTCTAATGATAATGTTGAACAAAAATTTTTATACGAGATTTTAAATGGTAAAATTGGAGTTTTTATGAAATATTCGGAATTTAGATTCCTCATTTGATTCATTTATTTCCACAGTTGCTTATGCTATGAAATTACGTGATTTTAAATGCTCGTCACTGCACTCAAGTCTTTAGTTATAATTGTTACTTACTGAGTTGGTGAACTCGCGTTACTCCATGCACCTTATGTGCAGATTCAGGTGCCGGTACCGAGTGAGAGTTGATACATCCCTTTTGGAGCATTTGTCGGAGACTGTGAGGTAGCTGAACGACGTTCGCAACCCTGCCCTTATCTTTCCTACTTATTCGTTATTTATATTTCCTAGACTTGTTGTATTAAGAAAATTGTGTTAGATTCTGTATTCTTTTTAGTTTCTCATGATCGTTGACTCCGTGTTTTGGGATATTGTTCAGGTGTTTTAAATTACCTTACTTTTTGAAATGTTAAAGTGGAAAGTTTTTATGACATATCAAATATTATTGAATTAAGTAAAAAGTACCTTATGTTATGCGCACTGAGTTGGCTAGCCTAGTATCACGATAGGAGCCATCACGACCAATTTAGATTTGGGGTCGTGACGTTTGGAGAATATCTGAAGGTGGCTGACATCTGGTGCGTTCGATTAGTTTTGGGGTACAGTGTTGTGTCTCATTCGCAGAAGAGGACTTGGGGGGGGGGGGGGGGGGGGGGGCAGCGGGGTCTGCAGAAGGGAAGGCCTTTCTTTTATAAAAATTTAGATGGGTATA
>ML292733.1:0-37202 GCA_005239495.1 Nicotiana undulata | reverse complement strand
TATTCTAAACATCATAATAACTACATTTAAAATAACTACAAAATTTTCTATTCATCTACAAAAATTCTACAAAAAAACTAAAAATAAACTGTAAAGTCAAACAGATTTCAATATCGTATCACCCAATTCTCATTCGATTGTAGTTTAATTGGAATTTTCGACATAATTTCCTTTTTTTCAGAAGAATTGTAGAAGTTTTAGTCATTTTTAATTTGTGAAAACAAAAAATAAACCATCTACAATCAAAATACAAATAATCTACAATTTATCTACAAAATATCTACAAACTGGGTAAGGAATTTCTGAAAGAATCTTTAATTCCCCAATATTAGCGCACCTAAATAAGGAATTTTAATACTACAATGATTCCTTATTTAATGAAATATCTGAAAGAATATTTACTTCCTTAATTTTAGCGCCTAAATAGGAAGATTATATCTACTAAGATTCTGTATTTAATGCATTGTATCTGTTTTGTAAAAAAACTATTAACAGGACGGGTAATTTTCAAATCATGAACATATTTAGTAATATAGTTTCCTATATGGTATAGGAACGAAAATGTCTCTTTTAAGAATAGTTCAAAATAATTGTTGTTTTTAGAAATTAAGAGCCCGTTTGGACATAAAAAGAATTTCACTTTTTTCCAAAAAAGATTCACTATTTTTCAAAATCGATGTTTGGCCATAAAATTTCAAATTTCGACTTGAAAATGAATTTGGAATTTTCGAAAATTTAAAAAATTTCAAAAGATTATTTTTCAAAATTTTAACTCATATCTCCCACAAAATTTCAAAAACAACCCAAAATTATATTTATGTCCAAAACTCTAATTTCACATACCATTCGCTTGATTTTTTTTCCCCACCTTTTATCAAAACTTTACAATTCTTGTGTCCAAACGCCCACTAAGAAAGTATTCCAAACTTACGGTTGCCTATAATTCTTGAAAAGTATATTGCTATTAATTACTTCTTCCGTTTATTTTATTTTTTAAATGGAAGACATGAATATTGTTAGTATCTAAATATTTAAGGCATGTTTCGTTCCCCACAAACTATTTTTGCGTTTAAGCATGTTTAGAAAGCGATAGATAAGTGCAAAAGTTTGTTGGTTACGGAAGGTTAAGGAAACCAAGAAGAAAGATTAACTTGGTTTACATTATATTTATTTGACCAAAAATTGATAATCCTTGATTATACTAATTAATTATTTATTAAAAAGAGTCAATCCTAGTTAAAGTTAATAATCCCAGATCTTAAAAGAATAGTGTCACGATCTAATTTCCCTTCGTTGGGTATCGCAATGACACTTAATCTTAAGGACTAGGTAAGCCTAACATTTAGTGAACATAAGTCATAATATTGAAACTCTTAAATGCTTCTTGATATAATTCTCTATACATTACATATTATCCCAAAATTCGGTAAGTACAAGTCATAAGCGTTAACGAATTTACTCTAAAATCTCTAATTACCACTGTCCGGAATGAATACAATAGGGTATTAATAATAAATACAAGAAGGTGACTCCGAAACTGCGAACGCTGAAGCGATTTTACCTTGAATCTCCACAACAGCAACTGCGTTGCTATCTATCGATCGACCGGCTATGCAAAACCTAGAATCTGCACACAAAAAATATGCAGAAGTGTAGAATGAGCACACCACAGCGATGCCCAGTAAGTATCAAGACTAACCTCGGTGAAATAGTGACGAGGACTAGTTAGGACACCCACTGATCTAATAAATCAAACAGACATAATTATCGGAACGACAGGATGTAACAACTATCTAATGACTACACCACATAACTAATAAAAAGCGGTAGGAAATACAACTAATAACAATAGAACATCACAATAATACACGAAGAATGTACGAGAACACCCCGAAATTGGAAAATAACATTACAGCGAGAACAAGTAATAAATCAGCACTGCAACAGTTTCTATGCCAGGCCTTGGCCAACAGCCCCAAGTGTCTCTGGAAAATACTTCGAGTGTATGTAGACATGTAATTTTTGACCCTCTTCGAGATTTTATACTTTTTAGCATTTAAATACTTAGTTTAGGTCTAATATCTCTATTTTAACTAGTTTTGACTCTTTTAATTTAATTTATCACAAAAACAAAAATTACAAAAATAGTTTCATTAATGTTTTGTGGTCATACTAATTTACTAGGATTTGTATTTTTATATAATCTTGAAAAAATACAAAAAATAGTTTCGCTTTTAATATCTAATTTATTTTAATCGTATATGTTAATTAATTAAGAGTGATTTTTATATTTTATATATTATAATTTTTTTAGCCCAATTCGGACCTTGCCCATTAACCCTTTGGCCCAAATAGCCTTTAGCCCATACCCACCACCCTGAAAAAAACCTCATTCACCGTCTTCTTCTTCCTTAACCATACTCATCTCTTAAACTTTGAACCTCTCCAGCCGCCACTCTCTTCACTCACACCACCAGAACCGCCATCGCCTTCTTCTGTCGCTCCCTTACCACCAAAGCTCGCCGGAGAGATCAGCAGCTCACCCCAACCTCTCAAAATTCATCTGCCAACATAATACACCATAAAAGGAAGACAATTCTCCTGCACTACCAAAACAGCTGTGAACCCGCCGGAAAACCTGAATCCCCTCCAATCGCCGCACCCGTCTACACCCTGCAGCCGCCGCCTCTCCTCACCACCACAACACAACAGCTGTCGGTCACCACCTCAAAACCGCCGGAAATCAGTCGAAGTCCCTCCATCTCCACCCACAGCCACACCTCCTTTCACCCTCTCCTAAGCCTAACAATCTTTTCCCCACCCCAGGAATTAGCGATTTTCTTCAGCACCCCAAGTGAAACCAAACAGACACGCACAACAAAATAAATCATAGGAAAAAGGATTTGTGGGTTTTGTTTGTTTGATTTCCAACTTTTCCATTTTTTGGATTTTTCTAGTTCTTTGCCGAAAATTAGCTGGGGAGGTGTTTGAAGTTCGTCTTCCAGTTGGATCAGTCATTCAAGGTCCGATTCACATTCCTACTAATTTTTTCGGTTGATACTCAATTTTTGTTGTTGAATACCGTTGCTTAGCATCATCAAACTTTCCAACAGTCACATTTCAGATCTATTCAAGATTTTTTTTTCTCCCTTTCTTTTACTACTTTGGCTTAATTCAACACTTTCAGTAATCTCGTTAATCTCTCTTTGATATGGTTTGTTCGTCTTTAGAATTAATGTTTCATTTTTGCTCGTGATGCCTTAGTAGAATTTGTTTGCGTTTGTTTTTTGGTTCTTTTGATTATTGTTTGTGTGTTTCTTTCATGTAATTTTATGCTCGGACGAATTCTTAATAGCTAAAGTAAATTTGGAGTTCCATTTGCAATGCCTTATTAAAAGATAAAGGTTTCGAGGCATTAAGATTAATGATATAGTGATAAAAAATTAAGTTAACAAAGTTGAGTAGATTAGATGGTTGCTTGGATGTTTGAAAGGTCTTAGGTCGTGGGCTTGGGCTCTAAATATGAAAAGAGACTAAGCATGATATGGTTATTGTCTTTATTTTAGTTTATTTTATTTTTGTTGTTTCCCATTTGAGCGCTAGGAGCATATTTAGGCCGACCATCTCTGGGTAGGAAAACCTTTAGGATGATCATGTTTAGTTTCTCTTAAGGTGAGAGGTCGCCCCGTTTAGTTAAATTTATATGGGGAATGCCCCGAATGATTTGTATATATTTTATTCCGTGGAATGCCCCGAAGAACTTTGTAAATATTTTGGAGGCATTGCCGAGGATTGTGGAGAACGTATAGTATAGTATTTAGGATTTTACTTTACTCTTTTATTTTATTAGGTGGGGCGACTTCGAACATTTGTCGTGTTTTATTTCTTTTGTGTTTAACCTCCATCTGAATATTTTAAAAGTCAACTAGATCATGTACGCAACCGTACTAGTTACGGGACTCGGAGAATGCCTAACACCTTCTCCCCGAGTCAAATGAACCCCTTGCCCGAATCTCTGGTGCAGACTTAGTTTTGGAGTCCAAAGTGTTTTAAAAGGAAATATTATTTCTAAAAACGGTGACCAGGCACACCGAAATAAAATGTCAGGTGGCGACTCTGAAAAACTCCTTTTGAACACAATCTTTTGTCGCTTTCAAAATTTAAAAACCCTTTTCGAACTTCACAAAACCTTTTTATATATTTTAAGAGGGTTTAGTAGAGTTTGAAGAAAAAAAGGGTGTGACATCTCTGGCGACTCTGCTGGGAGTTGCAGGTTCGAGCTAGTACTTGATGTTGTATCACGACCCAAAAATCCTACCGTCGGGACCGTGATGGCGTCTAACGTTAAACTCGCTAGACAAGCCAACGTTACCAGACATTCTAGTCTATTCCTTTATTACTTAGAAATTAACAGTGAGATTCAAGAACAAGTAGAATCAAAGCGCGGAGGAAATGACATCTAAGGGTTTGATTAAACATTATTACACAAATCGTCTATAATAACTTCCCCAAAATCTTTTATCACAACTTTCACGGACATGTCTAAGATTTACTACAAATACAAGTCTGAATAAACAAGGAGCTACTATCTCGAAAATACATGAAAAGACAGGAAAAGAGAGATAAAGGAGGTGACGCGAAGGCCCGCGAACGTCTACAGGACTACCTTAGTGTCGCCTATGGACTGAAGGATACCCTCTCGATCAATGACCACTGGGTTCGGCTCTGTAATCTGCACAACATAAAGAAGTGCAGGTGTAGCATCAGTACAACCGACCCCATGTACTGAGTAAGTGCCGAGCCTAACCTCGGCGAAGTAGTGACGAGGCTAGGACACGGCAAATAACAAATACCTGTGCAGTTCAATAATGTAATAAAGAAGTAATGACAAGAATTAAACAGTTAAGCACAAAAATGGTTTTAACATGCTGGGAAAAAGGGGCAACAATTCACTGAAACGACAGAACAAGATAACAGCTGAAATGTATAAATAACAGCAAGAATTAACAACTCTGAGCAAGTAAATAAACAGAAACGACACAGCATGTCCCCTCGTGCTATAACCTCACAAAAACACTAGGCACGGAATGTCCCCTCGTGCATAAATAAATAATCACTCGGCACGGAATGTCCCCTCGTGCATAAATAAAAAATCACTCGGCACGGAATGTCCCCTCGTGAATAAATAAATAATCACTCAGTACGTAATGTCCCCTCGTGCATAAATAAATAATCACTCGGCACGGAATGTCCCCTCGTGCATAAATAAAAAATCACTCGGCACGGAATGTCCCCTCGTGAATAAATAAATAATCACTCAGTACGTAATGTCCCCTCGTGCATAAATAAATAATCACTCGGCACGGAATGTCCCCTCGTGCATAAATAATCAAAAAGCCCTAACTCTACCCAAAACCCCAATTTCTACCTTTAATTTCATGTTCTTAGGCTTAAAATCTAATGGGTGTTAAGGAAAATGGAAGAAAGCAAGGTTAGAATTACTTACCTAAGAGGTTATGGTGAAGGAGTTCTTCAAAATTCGTCCAAGTAGGTATGGAGAAGAAGAAGGTTGTGAAAAATGTCAAAATCCGGTAATGAGTATTCTATTTTATTGGACTTAAAATATAACTAGGTGTTTTGGTCTATGCGATCGCGCAAGAAAGGTTGCGATCGCATATTGGAATGGGATATTAAGCTTCGCGATCGCGGGTAACACATTGGGATCTCACATGACCTATGACCCCCACCCTTGCGATCGCGGACAGGCACGTGCGGTCGCAAAGGGTAATTACCCAGCGTCCCCCACCCCAAGATCTCTTACACACTTGTGCGGTCACGGGCCTAGCTATGCGATCGCACAGTGTAACTGAACCCTACCCCTTCTCAAAGCTATGTGATCGCAACTATACCTATGCGATCGCATAGAGTAAAACACCAGACACCAGAAAATGCACTCCACACCAGATTTTTCCTAAAAATTGCACTCCGACACCTACCTGAAACTCACTCGAGCCTCGGGACTCAAAACCACATATACACACAGCCTCAAAAACATCCTACGGACCCATTCGAGTAATTAAACCACCAAAATAATATCATAAACATTGAATTCAACCTCAAAATCTATAAAAATTCTCAAAACTTCTCAAACTTCAAATTTTCCATTTTTGTTCCGAATCACGTCAAACGAAATCCGTTTATTACCAAACTTCACAGATAACATGTAATAAACATATTGAACCTGTTCCGGACTCTGGAACAATAATACTGGCCTGATATCACAGGTTTCACGTAAAAATTCATTTAACAAAACCTTTATATTTTTCAGAAAATATTTTTAAAAAAAAAATTCATTTCTCGTACTCGGGATCTCGGAATTCAATTCCGAACATACGCCCAAGTCCCATATTTTCCCACGGACCCTCCGAGACCATCGAATAACGGGTACGGGTCTGTTTACCAAAAATGTTGACCAAAGTCATCTTTATTCAATTTTTCAATACAAAAATATACTTTTTATCAGTTTTTCACATAATGGCTTCCCGACTATACGTCCGGGCTGCGCACGCAAGTCGAGGTGAGATATAAGGAGGCTTTCATGACCTCGGAACACAGATTTAGCTAAAATTACACGGGATGACCTCTTGGGTCATCACAATCTCCACCTCTAAAACAAACGTTCGTCCTCGAACGGACATAGAAAGATACCTGAATCGGGGAAAAGATGGGCATATCGGCTCCGCATATCGGACTCGTACTCCTAGGTAGCTGCCTCAACATGCTGACCTCTCCACTGAACACGAACCGAAGGATAACTCTTCGATCTCAACTGACGAACCTGACGAGCTAATATGGCTACCGGCTCCTTCTCATAAGTCAAATCCTTGTCCAGCTGGACACCGCTGAAGTCAAGTACATGAGATGGATCAACAATATACCTCTGAAGCATAGATACGTGAAAAACATGATGCACGACTGATAAACTCGTTGGCAAGGCAAGTCTGTAGGTCACCTCTCCTACCTTATCCAGAATCTCAAATGGACCAATGTACCTAGGGCTCAACTTGCCCTTCTTCCCGAACCTCATCACGCCTTTCATGGGCGACACCCGAAGAAATACCCGGTCTCCTGTCATGAATGCCAAATCCCGAACTCTGCGATCCGCATAACTCTTCTACCTGGACTGAGTTGTACGAAGTCTATCTTGAATGATCTTCACCTTGTCAAAGGCATCCTGGACTAACTCTGAACCCAACAATCTAGCCTCTCCCGGCTCGAACCACCCGACTAGCGACTGACATCGCCTACCATACAACGCCTCATAAGGAGCCATCTGGATGCTCAACTGATAGCTGTTGTTGTAGGCAAACTCAGCTAAAGGCAAAAACTGATCCCATGAACCTCCAAAGTCAATGACACATGCTCGCAACATATCCTCTAATATCTGAATAGTACGCTCGGACTGTCCGTCCGTCTGAGGATTAAACGTTGTGCTCAAATCAACCCGTGTGCCCAACTCACGCTGAAATACTCTCCAGAAATGGGAGGTAAACTGAGTACCTCGATCAGCTATAATGGACACGGGCACACCTTGTAAACGAACAATCTCCCTCATGTAGATCTTTGCCAACTTCTCCAAAAAATACGAAACTGATACTGGAATGAAGTGTGTTGACTTGGTCAGTCTATCCACAATGACCCACACCGCATCAACCATCCTCTGAGTCCGTGGGAGTCCAACCACAAAATCCATGGTGATACGCTCCCACTTCCACTCGGGAAGCTCAATCTGCTGCATCAAACCACCGGGTCTCTGGTGCTCGTACTTAACATGTTGACATATCAAGCACCGAGTTACATATGCTACAATATCTTTCTTCATCCTCCGCCACCAATAATGCTGCCGCAAATCCTGGTAAATCTTTGCGGCGCCCGGATGAATGTAATACCGAGAACTATGGACCTCCTGCAATATCAACTCACGAATACCATCAACATCAGGCACACAAATACGGTCATGCATTCTCAAGACTCCATCATCATCAACTGTGACCTGCTTGGCGCCTTTGTGCCGGACCGTATCTCTAAGAACACATAAATGACGATTATCATACTGCCTGTCCCGAATACAATCATACAATGAAGAACGGGCCACAGTATGTGCCAAAACACTACCAGTCTCAGAAACCTCCAATCTCATGAACCGGTTGGCCAAAGCCTGAACATCTAAAGCAAGTGGTCGCTCTCCAACTGGTATATAAGCGAGGCTAACCATACTGGCTGACTTCCGGCTCAAAGCATCGGCCACCACATTGGCCTTCCCCGGATGATATAAGATGGTAATGTCATAATCCTTCAACAGCTCTAACCATCTCCTCTGCCTCATATTCAACCCTTTCTGCTTGAACAAATACTGTAAACTCTTATGATCAGCGAACACCTAACAGGACACACCATATAGATAATGCCTCTAGATCTTCAGTGCATGTACAATGGCTGCTAACTCCAAATCACGAACTGGATAGTTCTTCTCATGAACCTTCAACTGTCGTGAAGCATAATATATAACCTTGACATCCTGCATCAACACTGCACCAAGTCCAACCCGTGAAGCATCACAATACACGGTATAAGGCCCGGAACCTGTGGACAAAACTAACACCGGTGCCGTGGTCAACGCTGTCTTGAGCTTCTGAAAGCTCGCCTCACACTCATCAGACCACCTGAACTGGGCACCCTTCTTAGTCAACCTGGTCATCGGGGATGCAATAGATGAAAAGACCTCTACAAATCGGCAATACTATCATGGTAAGCCTAAGAAACTCCTAATCTCCATAGCTGAGGTGGGTCTAGGCCAATCTCTGACTGCTGAAATCTTCTTGGGATCCACCTGAATACCCTCTGCCGACACCACATGACCCAAAAATGCTACCGAACTCAACCAGAACTCACACTTGGAAAATTTGGCATACAACTGACTATCCTTCAGAGTCTGGAGGACGACTCGAAGGTGCTGCTCGTGCTCCTCTCGGCTGCAAGAGTATATCAATATATCATCAATGAAAACAATAACAAACGAGTCCAAATAGGGCCTGAACACTCGGTTCATCAACTCCATAAAGGCAGCGGGGGAATTTGTCAACCCAAATGACATCACCAAGAACTTATAATGCCCATACCGAGTGCGGAAAGTTGTCTTAGGGACGTCAGACGCCCTAATCCTCAGCTGATGGTAACCAGATTTCAATTTAATCTTGGAAAACAATGTAGCACCCTGAAGCTGGTCAAATAAATCATCAATCCTCGGCAAAGGATACTTATTCTTAATAGTAACCTTGTCGACTGCTGGTAGTCAATACACATCCTCATTGAGCCATCTTTCTTCTTAACAAACAACACTAGGGCACCCCAAGGAGAAACACTAGGCCTAATGAAGCCTTTATCCAAAAAATCCTGCAACTGATCCTTCAACTCTTTCAGCTCTGGCGGGGCAATACGATACTGCGGAGTAGAAATGGGCTGAGTTCCCGGAGCCAACTCAATGCAAAAGTCAATATCCCTGTCGGGTGGCGTACCCGACAGGTTAGTAGGGAATACCTCTGGAAACTCACGAACTACGGGCACCGACTCCATAGAAGGAACCTCAACACTAGAATCACGAACATAGGCCAAATAGGCCAAACAACCCTTCTCGACCATGCGCTGAGCCTTCATATATGAATAACTCTACCGGAAGAATGACTAGGAGTCCCTCTCCACTCCAAACGAGGTACTCCCGGTAAGGCCAAGGTCAGGGTCTTGGCATGACAGTCCAGAATAGCATGGTAGGGAGATAGCCAATCCATCCCCAAAACAACATCGAAGTCAACCATATCAAGAAGCAGGAGATCTACCTGAGTCTCGAGACCACCAATAACCACTAAGCATGAACGGTAGACTCGATCTACCACAATAGAATCACCCACCGGTGTAGACACACATACAGAAGTGCTCATGGAATCACGGGGCACACTCAGATAAGGGGAAAAATATGAAGACACATAGGAGAATGTAGAACCCGGATCAAATAAAACCGAAGCATCTCTGCTGCAAACTGAAACCATACATGTAATGACTGCATCAGAGACCTCAGCCTCAGACCTAGCAGGAATAGTATAGCAGCGGGGCGAAGCCCCTCCAACCTGAACATCTCTAGGTCGACCTACTGCGGTCTGACCTCTACCTCTCATAGCCTGTCCTTCACCTCTAACTGTCTGGCCTCCACCTTTGGCACCTCGACCTCCACCCCTAGCTGGCTGAGGGGGTGGGGGTGCACTTGGTGCGGTAATCATAGCATGGGAACCCTGATACTGAGAACTACTAGAACCTCGGGGGAAAAACCTTGAAATGTGCCCCACACCACCGCAAGTGAAGCAAGACCTCGGCTGCTAAGACTGCTAGCCCTGAAACTGTCCATGTCGACCAGAGTAACCACACTGAAAGCTCTGAATCGGCGGTGCACTAATAGGAGCTGATGTTGCACTGCAGGATACCTGAAGTGCTGACTGGAATTGCCTAGGAGGATGACCTCTGCCAAAGGAATATCTACCTCCACATGAGGCACCACTGCCCTGTGATAAGACCATCTCAATACGCCTGGCCACATTGGTCGCATCCTGAAATGAGATATCAGTACCTATCTCCCTGGCCATCTGAAGTTTAATAGGCTGAGCTAGACCCTCAATAAACCTCCTCACCCTCTCACGATCAGTGGGGAGTATCATGATAGCATGCCTGGCCAAAGTGATGAACCTGGTCTCGAACTATGTAACAGTCATAGATCCTTGCTGGAGACGCTCAAACTGCCTCCGAAGATCCTCTCTCTAAGTAACTGGAAGAAACTTCCCCATGAACAACTCAGAGGATAGAGCCCAAGTCAAAGGCGAAGACCAGCTTGTCTGGTCAAGCAATAGTCCCTCCACCAAGTCTTGGCGGTACCAGAAAGACAGAATGTGGAAAAATCAACTCCATTGGACTCTACGATGCCCATGTTCCGAAGAACCTCATATCAACTGTCCAAGTAATCATAGGGATCCTCTGATGGTGCACCAGTAAATGTAGTAGGGAATAACTTGGTGAACTGATCCAATCTCCACAAAGCATCGGCAGACATAGCTTTCCCCTCAACGGCGTGTGCCACAATACCCTGCTGAGCTGCCCCAGCAGTCTGAGGTGCTGGAGTCTGGAACTGAGTGGCTAACTGCTCTGGTGTGCGAGTAGCAGGAGTCTAAGCCCCTCCCCCAGCCAGAGAGACGGTTGGTGCAGTAGGAAGTAGACCATCCTGAGCCACGCTCTCCATGAGGCCGACTAAGCGGACCAGAGCATCTTGAAGAACCGCGGTGGCAATGAACCCCTCTGGGACCTGAGCTGGTCCAACTGGAACTGTCTGAGCAGGAACCTCACCGACAAAGTATACATGTGGGTCCTCTACTGGGCTGCTTCTCTGGGCTGAGCCCTGTCTCTGCCTCGGCCTATAGCACGCCCTCGGCCCCTCGTAGGAGCTGCAACATGAGTATCGGTAGATGAGGAAGCACGCGTTCTCGCCATCTGCGAGAGAATAAAATAAAACTCAATTAGCATATAGAATTCAAATCGCACGACAGAGAAGAAGAAAAGTGAAGTTATTCCTAACTTTGCAGCCTTTAGGGGATAAGTGCAGACGTCTCCGTGCCGATCCCTCAGACTCTACCAAGTTTGTCCGTGAATTGTGAGACCTAAGCAAACTAGTGCTCTAATGCCAACTTATCATGACCCGAAAATCCCACCGTCGGGACCGTGATGGTGTCTAACATTGAACCTGCTAGACAAGCCAACATTACCAGACATTCTGGTCTATTCCTTTACTACTTAGCAATTAACAGTGAGATTCAAGAACAACTAGAATCAAAGCGCGGAAGAAATGACATCTAAGGGTTTGATTAATTAGTATTACACAAATCGCCTATAATAACTTCCCCAAAATCTGGTATCACAACTTTCACGGACATGTCTAAGATTTACTGCAAATACAAGTCTGAATAAACAAGGAGCTACTGTCTCAGAAATACATGAAAAGACAGTAAAAGAGAAATAAAGGAGGTGACGCCAAGGCCCGCGAACGTCTACGGGACTACCTTAGTGTCGCCTGTGGACTGAAGGATACCCCCTCGATCAATGCCAATTGGGTCCGGCTGCGTAATCTACACAACATAAAGAAGTGCAGGTGTATCATCAGAACAACCGACCCCATGTACTGAGTAAGTGCCGAGCCTAACCTCGGCGAAGTAGTGACGAGGCTAGGACACGACAAATAACGAATACCTGTGCAGTTCAATAATGTAATAAAGAAGTAATGACAAGAATTAAACAGTTAAGCACAAAAATGGGGTTAACATGCTGGGAAAAAGGGGCACCAATTCACTGAAATGACAGAACAAGATAACAACTGAAATGTATAAATAACAGCAAGAATTAACAACTCTGAACAAGTAAATAAACAGAAACGGCACGGCATGTCCCCTCGTGCTATAACCTCACAAAAACACTCGGCACAGAATGTCCCCTCGTGCATAAATAAATAATCAGTCGGCACGGAATGTCTCCTCGTGCATAAATAAAAAATCACTCGGCACATAGTGTCCCCTCGTGCATAAATAAATAATCACTCGTCACGGAATGTCCCCTCGTGCATAAATAAATAATCACTCGGCACGGAATGTCCCCTCGTGTATAAATAAATAATCACTAGGCACGGAATGTCTCCTCGTGCCTAAATAAATATAAAAGCAACAGGTTGACAGGAAAATCAAAAACAATAAACCTTAAATACACATAAATTTTCAACAAGAATACTACCGTCCCGACAAGGGACAAAGCTATAACCAATCTCAATTAGAGGTGCAACTTAACAAATAATCCTCAACCGAACGAATAACCAACAATATTCTAAATCATGAATTACCCCCAGGTACATAACTTCCAAAGTGACAATTACTTCATAACGGAGAATATCAACAGAAATCACATATATCACGAAATTTGACTCACGGGCATGCTTGAACACAACATATCGGTACTCGTCACCTTACCTATACGTTGGACATGGAATTATCACATATCAAGTAAGACTCAATACCTATTCCCTCAAGCTAAGGTTAGGCCAAACACTTACCTCGACTCCAAGAATTTAAATCAAGCCTCTAGCACCGCCTTTTCTTTCGAACCCGACTCCAAATCAATAGTATCTACACATAATTGACTAAATAACATTAATAAATGCTAAACAATTCAATTCCAAAGCTTAATTATAGAATTCCCAACATTCTTCAAAAAATTCCAAAATCGACCCCGGGCCCGCTTGGTCCAAACACGAGGTTCGGACCAAAACCCGATCACCCATTCCCCCACGAGCCCGAATATATAATTTGTTTTGAAATCCGACCCCAAAACGAGGTCAATTCCCAAATAATCAAAAAGCCCCAACTCTACCCAAAACCCCAATTTCTACCTTTAATTTCATGTTCTTAGGCCTAAAATCTAATGGGTGTTAAGGAAAATGGAAGAAAACAAGGTTAGAATTACTTACCTAAGAGGTTATGGTGAAGGAATTCTTCAAAATTCGTCCAATGAGGTATGGAGAAGAAGAAGGTTGTGAAAAATGTCAAAATCCCGTAATGAGTATTCTATTTTTTTGGACATAAAATATAACTGGGCGTTTTGGTCTATGCGATCGCGGAAGAAAGGTTGTGATCGCATAGTGGACTGGGTTATTAAGCTTCGCAATCGCGGGCAACACATTGCGATCTCACAGGACCTCTGACCCCCACCCTTGCGATCCCGGACAGGCACGTGCGGTCGCACAGGGTAATTACCCAGCCCTCCCACCCCCAGCTCTCCTACACACTTGTGCGGTCGCGGGCCTAGCTATGCGATAAGGGCAACACATTGCGATCTCACAGGACATCTGACCCCCACCCTTGCGATCCCGGACAGGCACGTGCGGTCGCACAGGGTAATTACCCAGCCCCCCCCCCCCACCCCCAACTCTCCTACACACCTGTGCGGTCGCGGGTCTAGCTATGTGATCACACAGTGTAACTGACCCCTCCCCCTTCTCAAAGATATGCGATCGCAACTATACCTATGCGATCACATAGAGTAAAACACCAGACACCAGAAAATGCACTGCACGCCAGATATTTCCTAAGTGTTGCACTCCGACACCTACCTGAAACTCACTCGAGCCTCGGGACTCAAAACCACATATACACACAACCTCAAAAATATCCTACGGACCCATTCGAGAAATTAAACCACCAAAATAACATCATAAACATCGAATTCAACCTCAAAATCTATAAAAATTCTCAAAACTTCTTAAACTTCAAATTTTCCATTTTTGTTTCGAATCACGTCAAACGAAATCCGTTTATTACCAAACTTTACATATAACACGTAATAAAGATATTGAACCTGTTCCGGGATCTGCACCATAATACTGGCCCAATATCATAGGTTTCACGTAAAATTTCATTTTCAAAAACCTTTATATTTTTCAAAAAACAATTTTTTTTTAAATTCATTTCTCGGACTCGGGACCTCGGAATTCGATTCCGAACATACGCCCAAGTCCCATATTTTCCCACGGACCCTCCGAGACCGTCGAATAACGGGTACGGGTCTGTTTACCAAAAATGTTGACCAAAGTTAACTTTATTCAAGTTTTCAATACAAAATATCCTTTTTATCAGTTTTTCATGTAATGGCTTCCCGGCTACACTCTCGGGTTGTGCACGCAAGTCGAGGTGGGATATAAGGAGGCTTCCATGACCTCGGAATACGGATTTAGCTACAATTACATGGGATGACCTTTTGTGTCATCACATGTTGTTGGCTTTTTAGGTTATTCGGTTGAGGTTTTTATGTGCTTTATTTGATTTTTACTTTTGTTTATGGGTTTTATTATTTCTCTTTGTTTATATTTTTACAGTTTTTCCTTTATGTGTTACTGCTTTATTAACTATCATCATTTGCATAACCATGAGTCTTCTTTCTGCTACAACTCTAGGAGGGGGAGTCGTCAGACGTATGGAGTGGGTGGAAAGCTTAAGCAGCCACCACGATCATACGTTCCCCCGAATTTCCTTGTTAGTGAACCCCAAACGTAGGTCAGCCCTTAGGTCATTTTTATTTGCATCATATCATTATGACCTAGCAGGGCCCGGTCCCAGGTACCTTGTTCCTTCGTAGGAAGCATATCCAAATTTATCAAAATGGGCCCATGGCCCAAAAGGACATCCAAAAGGACATCCCTATGTGCTACATGTTGCATCTTTGAAGGTAGAAAGGTCATTTGGAGGATTGATATTTGGGGAATAATGGTGAAAAATGAAGCAAGTAAGGCTTAGTTATATTTTTCTTTCACGATTTTTTCAAGAAAAAGATTTAAAAAATGAAAATGAAAAATTCAAAATGATTTTGCACTTTCCCATAATTTTTCAAAAAAAAAATCCAAAATTATTTTATATGTTTCATCATTTTCCAAAAATAAAAAAAAAAGAGAAAAAGAAAATCCAAAAAGATTTTGCACTTTTCCATCATTTTTCAAAAATCAAAAATCAAAAAAAGAGAGAGAAAAAGAAAATCCCAAAATATTTTACGTTTTCCATCATTTGTTTTTAAAAAAAAGAGAAAAAAAAGGATATGTTTTCTCTCAATTAATTTTTTCTTAATTTAATTTCTTTTCCGTATCCAGTCTTCCCGAACTAAGCATACCTGATTCTCGTCTTTCGGGGCGGGATACGTAGGCAGCCCACATAGGGTCCGGTCTTCCTAGTGAGTCTTATGTTCTTGGCTTGGCGGGGTCCTAGCCAAATCTTGCATGTTTAGCCACGTTTGACCACGTAGGTCGTTTTTGCAAAATAGGGTTATTTTCTCAAAGTAGTTTCTTATCTCATGTCTTAGAGCCCTGAGTCTACAACAAGGTTTCATCTTAGTTCTAAAGTTCATTTTTTTGGAATTTTGCATGTCTGGCCACTTTTGGCCACATCGGCTATTCTTGCAAAATGGGGCCATTTTCGTAAAAGTGGTTCAGTGTCCCATGTATCAGAATCTTGAGCTTGTAACTAAGTGTCCCACTACATTAAGGTCCGTACTTTTTAAGTTTGCATCTTTAGCCACTTCTGGCCCTATCGGTCATTTTTGCAAAATGGGTCACTTTTGCGAAGGACTTTCTAGGGCCATGATTTTTGGGAGTTTTGAAGTCATATGAGTCTCAGTGAGGTATTTCCATGTCTTTGAGGTCACCTCAGTATAGTTTGCACTGGTAGCCACCCTTGGCCACGTAAGCCATTTTTGCAAAAATAACCCAATCATGTTTGCATGGCTCAAATGGAAGTATTATGGTCTCACACGTGTCTTGAATCGTTAACTCTATTTGATCTTATTTTTACCATTCAGTTATGGATCTATTTTCTAGAGTTTGAGCATGACAGATACCAAGGACCATTTTAGTCAAGATCGTGCATACACGAGCTGCTTGAAGAAACTTTTTATTTTTGAGTCTATTTTATGTTGTCTTTTAATTTTTAGTATTGTAAAGTAGTATCGAGTCTTTATGTCTAGCTAAGATTATCGAGTCTTTTGTTATAGTACTTCCTATTATGTATTTGAAAACCCCAAAAAAGTGATAAATGAAAAATTCAAAAAGATTTTTGTTTTTAGTTTATTTTATTCATTATTTTTCTTGAACTATGCTTGGTCTAATTCATGTGGAACATGATACGTAGGCAACCTACATAGGGTTCGATCAAATCATTTTCAAAATTTTAAAAAAAATATAAAATGAAAAAAAAGGGATAATGAATTGTGGGACGTGAGGGGTGCAAGAAAGGAAATAGTGATAATTACAAAGAAAAGAGAGGAAGGAAAATGAGCAAGACATGAAATGCTAGAAAAGAAAGGAAAGAGAAGATTGAAATGGATAAATTGGGATGATGCCAAATGACCTCGTGACTCTCGAAGTCATTCTAGAACAGTTAATTGTTGCTAGGTGCATTGCACGTAATGTGATATTTCTATCTTTTAAATACCCTAACGCTAACATCTTGGCTTTATTTTTCTCCTCTTTGGTACTTTCATTTTTAGCATAACAGAAGGTGGTTAGTTTGTGGAATTCTAGTGAGTCATTTGTACAACACAAGGTCAAAGAGCAAGGTAGCCATGGCTAGTAAAGACTTGGACACAGGTGTTGTTGGTCTGCTTAAGGAGATTGTTGAATCGAAATCTGAGTTGAAAGAAGAGGTCCTAAGGTTGAAAGGACAGATAGACGAAATGTACCAAGCCTGTATTAGTGGGCGTCCTCCACCATTATTTCCCACTAACTACTCTGAAAACCTTGTCACCATTCCGCCACTGTCACAAATCCAGATTCCCATTGCTGCTGATATCTCCCCACAACCTTTTCACACTCCACCCCCAAAAGCTACCTCATATACCTCTCCTTTAACCATTCATGCTTTTGTAGCTCATCCACCAGCTACTCTTCCTCGATCCTCTAGCGAGACTGTGTTCAAAGCCCCCGGTGCCCAACAATATGCACCAGAACCAATTTTTAAGGTCTCGGATCCATACTCTTACGCTCCTCATTTTGAGCCTCCCGGTGAAATTGAAAAGCATGCTAAGACATTGGGGCATGATGAGATATCCAAAAAGCTGAAAGATATTCGTTTTCCCGCGGGGTTTAAGATGCCAAAGTTTAACTTATATGATGGGCGGGGAGACCCAGTAGCCTATCTGAAGGGTTATTGCAGTGAAATGAAAAGTGTTTGCGGGAAATATGAATTGTTGATTGCATATTTCAGTGAGAGTTTGAGTGGAGAAGCCTTGGAGTGGTATACTCGTCAGGATGTCAGTAAGTGGCATGCATGGGATGACATGGCTCAAGATTTTTTCCGGCACTATCAGTACAATGTAGACATTATCCTAGACCGCTCATCCATATATTAGATAGAAAAGAAATCCGAGGGAAGTTTTAGGGAGTTTTGGTTCAGATGGAACGAACAAGTTGCTCGGGTCAGTTCTCTGGTTGATAAAAATGATGTTGCTAAGCCCCACCAACAACAGGATCAAGTGAGCATTCCTACTAAACGCTTTCAGCCTCAATACCGACCCCATGGATATCCTCGTACTCAAAATAATCCTCACCAATGCTACTTTCCTCCACAAAATCCCCAAAGTCATACCTCACATTCACAATACTCTATCAACAATGCACCGCCGTATGCTTCACACCCACGAAACCCGCAACGGCTTGCACCGCCTCCACAAATGTCTCCCCCCCCCCTCTACAAGCATGTCAACCACCTTCCCGAAAGAGGTTCCAACCAAGGCCGGAGTACAAAATGAGAAGGCAGCAACAAAGAAATAGTTTCACGCCAATTGGAGAATCCTACACAAGCTTGTTTGAAAAGTTGAAACATTCTGGCCTGATTGAGCCGCTCCTTGGATATACTCCGGACCCATATGCAAGAGGTATTGATCCTACTAAACGGTGCATGTACCACTCTAATGTCCAAGGGCATAACATTGAAGATTGTCGTGCTTTGAAAAGGGAAATAAAAAGAATGGTTCAAGAAGGGATAATTGTGGTCTAAGGCAGTAATACTCCAAGTGTCACACATAATCCTCTACAGGTACATGACAACATACAAATTGTTGGGACGATTTGCAATGTCGAAAGGTTGGTCAAAGGAGTCAATGAGCCGCCTGGCAAAAACAATATAATTGAAATTGGTGAAGGTCCCAGTAATTTTGATGTGCAACTCAGTGGCTAAGATGTCGAACATGGTGATTGGAAAGACACTCCTTTGTTGGCTAGCCAACAAGAAGTTTTGGTGGTTCATTTTGTGGTCATTTCTGTTGTCCAGATTATTTAAGGGTTGTAATCTGGATATGGTCTTGTGGATCAAACCCTTCTTCTTCTTATTTTCCTAGTTTGTTTTATTGTAGTAATTCGTCTAGTGTTATCTAGGATTGTTCCAGGGTTGTAACCCATGTCTATTTTGCTTGTTTTGTTCAAACCCTTTTCACCATCTGTCTAATGCAATCTCCTGTTTTATGTTAGTTCTAGTTAGTTTTTATTTAGGTCACTTTTCCTTTGTTAGTTCTTCTCATGCTAACTCTAGTAACATAACATGCACGCATAATTCTCATCCTGGTCTCGAAAGTTAGTTTAATCATGAAGGAATGACAAGTTTTGAATATGATAAAAGGATGCATTTGAGGAAACAAGTAAAGGTTCACGCATTCTAAGATAACCTGAAGCTTGAATTGAGTGAAACTGAGGCGGTTAGTCTGGGAAATCAAGAGGTTGGTGAGAGCATACAACAAGGGAATGTCTCTCAAGCAGTTTGAGGTAAATCAGGCGGTGCTGAAATGCATTCTTCCACATCGAGATGAGGTTGAGTCAAGTATGCTTCGAACGGGCGAGGGTCATTCATTGGGACAAAGGTATTGCCCATTGGCACTTTCTGTTTGTGTTGATGCCATCAATAGATACAATGTGTGATTTCCTTGCTTATCTTCAATTGCATATTTGTACTTGGAATTTTTAAAATTTGGTATGACGAAGGCATTTTATTCTGCTACCCCA
Organism: Nicotiana undulata; assembly: GCA_005239495.1. Taxonomy (NCBI): domain Eukaryota; kingdom Viridiplantae; phylum Streptophyta; class Magnoliopsida; order Solanales; family Solanaceae; genus Nicotiana; species Nicotiana undulata. Next base: position 17,533 of record ML292733.1, on the reverse strand, counting down.
AAGACTTTTATCTTTTGCTACCCCTTTTGAAATGTATTTTATTTCATACCCATCTTTTGGAATCAGAAGTAGAGCTAGGAACTGGAAAAGAAAAGAAAAAGAAAAAAGAAGAAAAAGAAAGGAAAAGAAAAAAGAGAAAAGAAAAAAAGAAGGAAAAAAAGAAAAAAATGAGAAAAAGAAAGAAAGATGAAAAAGTCAGGTAAGATGTTTGAACTACGTTCGACCTGATTCCTTCTAAGGATATGTAGGCAGCCTCACTCTGAGGTTCGGTCCCACTAAAACAAAAATCCAAAAAATCAAAAAGGAAAAAAAGAAAAAAAAGAATTCCCAGACCAAGAAACTGGGAAAAAAGTTTTAATTTTGGCCAAAAGATCTGATTCCAAAAGTTGTAAATTTGAACCCTTTCATCTTAAATTATTTTAAGCCTTCATGTCATCCTTTCTTTTTAACCCTATCCAAAAGCCTACATTACGGTCCAAAGAAAGACTTTCTGGCCGATGTTTGAGGATGCCAAATCAAGTGTGATGTGACAGTATGATCTTCCTGCATCATGGGAAATACCTTCTTCTCAACACAAGGAGAGAAAATGATAAAATGAGAGAGTCTTATCGGTGAAAACCCTCATGGTAAGGCGACGGTGAGTTGGAAAAACAAAAGGAGCAAAATGAGAGAGGCTTGATGGTGAAAACCCTTTGAGGCACTACAAGTCGACTAAGGATTATGGTCAAATAGAACAATTGGAGCACTAAAGCCCAGTTTCACAACTTGGAGGCATAACAAGTGTTGAAGAATAGATTCGCTTGACAAATCAAGCCGCTAATCCAAAGTGCATGTCATGGTCAGTGGAGATGGCCTTCAAATAGCTTCTACTTTGTTCTTTTTCTGGGTAAAAGTTTTCTTGTTAGATACCGTCTCTTCTCATTTTCTCTTTATTTTGTTCCTCCTGTTTTGTTTGAGTCCCTTTTGAGTCTGTTTTTGTTGAAACATGTGAGAAATGACTTCAAAATATGCTACCAGCTTTTTAATCACAAAGCCGAGTCTGGCAAGCACATCAAATTGGCATAATACACATGAGAATAGTGTGTGCACTGAGTTGGTGATAGTAGAGGTTCCTTGGGATTGGTGTAAAATGCAAAGATTTGGTGAATGTTAGAACACAAGTGCAATGCATCAGCCATAAGGTATTGTATTTGAACGAATCAGGAGTATTTCTTGTGATAAGGATTTTACCGAAAAATGGTTGGCCGATAATAAGCACTGTCGTCAGAGTTGAAGTCCAAGTTGACCGCGACAAGTGCAAGAGAAATCGCCCTCACAGTCAAGGCCACAAACTAACCACCACTTTTAAAACTGACAAAGTTTTCTTTGTTTGAAACAGGGACAAAACAGTGCAAGCAAGTTGGTTAAAAAAACAAACAAAAAGAAGAAAAGAAAGAAAAAAAAAAGAGAACAAAGAGCCGACATGTGATGACCCAAGGGGTCATTTTAAGAAGTTAGACTCAGTTCTAGGCTTAATAGCCCTAAAAAGGTTAATTTTAAATACCTAGATTTGTGTGCGCAGTCCGGGCGTAAAACCGGAAAGCTTTATGTGAAAATATAAGAAATAATAATTTTTAGAATTATAACTTTGGTTTTAGTTCACTTGAGACATTTTGAGTAAACGAACTCGGATCTGTGTTTCGACGATCCCGGAAGGTCCGCAGTTAAATATGGGACTTAGGCGTATGCCCGGAATTGAATTCCGAGGTCCCAAGCCTTAGAAATCAATTTTTGATAGAAATTGTTTTGTTGAATTGTTAATGAAATAAAAAAATGAATTAACGTTTGAAACCGTTGGTATCGGGTCCGTATTTTGGTTCCAGAGCTCGATACATGTTTGTTATGATATTTAAGCCTTGTCTACGAAATTCGGCGAGAATCGGAATTTATTTGACGTGATTCGGATGTCTGATTGATAAACAATGAACTTTTGAGAAAAATAATGAGTTTTGAGGTTTAATTCATAGTTTTACATGTTATTTTCATGATATGATCGCACGAGCAAGTCCGTATGATGCTTTTAGAATTGCGTGCATGTTTGGTTTAGATCCCCGAGGGCTCCGGTGAGTTTCAAATAGGTTTGGGTTGTGTTGCGCTCGTTCTTTCTTATGCTTCGACGTCGTTTTTTCAAGCATAAATGATATCATATTGAACAAATGAGCTTCGATTTCTATTTTGAATGAAGTATTAGATCCGTATCGTAATTACGGACCTGTAACAAAAAGAATCATCGAATTTGGACATCGTATGAGGATTTTATCGGCATTTTACTAAGGTTGTCATATTTTTTTAGGTTAATTACGAAATTGTCACTGACGGCGTATTAAAAATCTGCACTATTTGCAAATATTAAAACCTACATATCTTCTTCATTATAAGGTTAAATTGAGTTATTCAAAAGCCTAAATTGATTAGAATTTCACAAGGAATCCATTGGAGACATAAAAATCGAGTTTTAGGATCGTTTGGCATGAGAAATGAGGCAGAATAGCTGACAAAATATATATAAAATGGACATACTTCTTCTTCTTCAAATTTCCGAACCCCAAAGTCCTAGGAACGAATTTCTTCATCAAATATCATCCCCAAGTCATAGATAATCAGTTCTAAACTCTACTCTTTCAATTACTCATTGTTTTTCATCACTTTTGAATCAAAAATTAAGAATTTTCATGGTAAAAATGGAGGGTTTGGGTAGAATTAGGGAATTTTGTAAAAATCAAATCTTTACCTTGAATTGAGTTCGGATTTCAAAACTAATTATATATTTGGGTTTGTGGGTGAATGGATAAATGTAATTTGGTCCGAACGCCGAATTTAGACAAAGCGGGCCCGGGGTCGGGTTTTCACCTTTTTGAGAAAACTTAGGAAAAATTGTAATTTTCAGTAAAGTTAGTTCCTTTAGCCTTAATTAAAGATATTGTGTTAATTATGATTAGATTCGAGCAAGTTAGAGCTAGATTCTAAAGGAAAAGCTGTAATTGAGCAGTGAGTGGCCTGCGAAATTGAGGCAAGTGTTTGGTCTAACTTTGACTTGAGTGAATAAGAATCCCAACTTGTTTTCTATGTGAAATTCATGGGCGTGGTGTATAGGTTATGACGAGTATCTATGCACCACCCAATTTGCCTGATAAACACGATCCCTTTCTCGGTCCCAACTTAATTGATGTTTGCCTTAATTGTTCTTTGTTCATTATTGTTTCTATGACTAGTTGGCTTTGTTATTTTGTTGTTAAATATTACTGTGGTTATTTTGGAAAGAATATTGGTTGTTTATTTGGTTCCCTTGTGGTCAAAATGGCTGAGTAGTTTGGCATTCTTTTTACGATATATATATATATACCTGTTGGTTTCATTTTTGATAATATTGAGGAAGTTATGAGAATTGCAGTTTAACTGTTTTATGATTGTTGAGGTTTACTGTAATGACCCGACCGGTTATTTTGCGTTTTAGGACCATGTTCCCCTAAATGAAACATCTCGTAGTTGCTTTTAATGATTTATGACTTGTGAGAACGGGTGGTTCGGGATTTGGAAGAGTTTGGAATGGTATAGGAACACTTGGTTCCTTAAGGTGGCCTTTAAGGCCAAGTTTCATTGCGGTCAACGTTTTGAGTAAACGACCTCGAAATCGAGTTTCGACGGTTCTGTTAGCTTCGTATGATGATTTCGGACTCAGGCGTGTGTCCGGAACGGGTTTTGGATGAACCTGGAGCGTTTCGGCGCCCAATAACGAAATAAGAGTTTCCTTAAGTTCATAATGTGGTATGGGACTGTCACGCCCCAAAATTGAGGGACGATACCGGCGCCTAACCGGATGATCCCGGTCAAGCGGACCTGGATTTCCTTTCCTTCCCAACGCGTTACCCCGTGTTTATGATATACAATATTCCATATGAAATAGGAAATTAAATCAAAGCATGGACTTACAACTTAAGTTCATTTCTCCTTTTAACATTTTAGCATTTGATAATCCCAAAAGATTTAAGCTACATGCAACATTTCCAATTCAGTCCACGATTACGAGTAAATACAACTACTGCCCAAAATATATATATATATATATATATATATATATATATATATATATATATATATATATATATATATATATATATGCAACCCACATAGTGTCTACGGAGCCTCTAAGAATACTAGGAGTTTACATAGATTTGCCGGCGACAAGGCCCCAGCTATACCTTTAAAGACACAACATATACAAAAGAAGATGATATAGACTACACACGGCCCCGAGAGGAAATGGGGCTCACTAGAACTGCTCAAAGGATGAAGAGGAGCCACCACTATCGACGGTCGGAACTACCTGGTATAGAACCACCTACATCCATGTAAAAGATGTAGCGCCCCCGGCAAAAAGGACGTTAGTACCATTGAATAGTACTAGTATGTATGAACGAGCTTCATTCTAAGTAGAATCAAACAGTACACAAATAGAAGACAGTCAGGGAAACCAAACAACTACCACACAGAAATATAGAAACTCACACTGAAGATTTCACAGTTACTCATTTAAATTTTTCATCTGTTTTGGCAAGCAACTTGATCCCACCGTACAGTCACATCTCATCCTTATTGGCTCTCCACCCTTATTACTTCGTGTTGCGGCGCGCAACCCGATCCCACCGTACAGTCACATCTCACCCTTATTGCCTCTCCACCCTTATTACTTCGTGTTGCAACGCGCAACCTGATCCCACCGTACAATCATATTTCACAGCAACAACCACCAACAATTAAATCACAAGGATCTTCATCATGAAGAACATAAGTTCATATCAACTAATAACTATGTGAAATCAAGGCACAATGATCCTTACCAATCAGTAGTTCATATATGGTGTTGCCACAATCATTTAAATCAACAAAATCAGTCCATATTTACTTTTATCATTTGCTACACAGCCTTTAGCACTTTGATATGTTCATCAATGTATTTAATAGCAACATCAACCGACAATTCAATCACAAATATTCTCATCATCAAGGATATTCATTCGTACAACCAAATAACCATATGAAATCAAGGCCTTAGAAATCTTTATCAAACAGTGAGTCATATACGGTATGCCAACAACATATAGCTCAATTAGTTTAACCACGTTCCCTTTCCATTATTTACTACGCAGTATTTAGCACTTAGATACATTCAACAATTGGATGTTATCATTTCTTTCGTTTGGTAGTACATCCTTTCATACCGAGGTGTTCAACAGTTAACGAGCTTTGCACATGATAGAGTAAGCACAAGGAATCACCATTTTTCACAATCTCATATAGCATGGTGGCATGGAAATCAACTAGGACAATCAGAGAATAGAATCTTACGTCTCACCACATTAGAACAATCAATTCACATATGCTCAAGCAAGAAATCATACCAAATGCTCGGACACCAACAAGGTGACTCTTCAAAAATTAAAGTTAGCCACACATACCTCAAAGAGCTTTTCCTTAAGTTATACAATACACCAACACCTCTAGCAATAACAATCTATAAGAAGATAACGGAAATCGATTAATAATTAGGAAGATTACCCATGGTGTAACTCTCTTAGGAATTTCACAAACACCTAACATGTGAAGTAGACTACAAGGTTTAAAAATGGCAATTTTTTCTTCCCCCAACCAAATTTTAACATGAACTACCCAAATTAGTTTTTTAATATCACATACTACAGCTTAGTCCCACATGCATGGCCTATTTCTAACCCCCACAACATATTTGAACCCTTAACCTTTTGCATGAAATGTTTTGGAAGTAGGACTTACCCGGATGAAGGACAATCTAAGGTTATCTTCCTTGATTCTTGAAGACTTGAGCAAGATTTGGGTGATTATGAAGTTAGGCCCCTTATTTATCTCTCTATATGCTCTCATCTCTCTCTAAAATCAGTAGAAAATGACCCCAAATGAAACCCCTAAACCTATTTATGAAAATGGGGTTGAGTTATAAAAATAGGAAAAATAAGCCTCCGGAACAGGGTCTGCGATCGCAGAATGGACCGCAAAACAAGAATGTGGGCTGCAGAATGCATTGCGAAATAGGTGCCCAGAACTGGGCAACACTGGCCCATTTTGCGACCAGATTTACGATCGCAAATAAAAAATGCGGACCGCATTTTGATTCTGCGATCGCAGATTCGACACAGGATCGCACTTTTTCAGCCTTTGGTAATTTGATCATAACTTTGTGTAGGAACGTCCAAATGACGAACGGTTTGAAGTGTTGGAAACTAAAATCGAAGACCTTTCATTTTATAGGTTATTAATAACATAATACCTTGTATATATTTAGATATTCTCGTTCAAAGTGTGGACTAGTGCAAATACCTTTGGAATTTTAGCCTATTATGAAATTTTCCCATTTGGCTTAGACTTAGGCTTCTTCTTGGACCCCACATTAGTTATTACATGACTCATACACTTATTCACCACATCCAATTCACTTACATCATATTTGAAGCACATAATATATTATCATTAGTCTACCTGGCACCCCAAAATCCTATATTGCTTAGCAAAAGTTTCCGGGGCCTTACATTCTCTCCCGCTTAGGATCATTCGTCCTCGAATGAGAGGTAGAGCCTGACCCAAATACCTAACATCACATATCTCTTTTCTATCCTACCTCAAGTCCCTAAATTTTGACTAACTCCCAAAGTTTTAAGAAATTTCGGCAGCATCTCCTTTGTAACTAGGCATATCCACCTGTCAGGGAATCACCCAAAACCATCCTAAAAACTCATCAATAACTCGACAAAGCACCACAATGTATATACCCATAACAAAAATTCCCAGCATCACAAGAACTACATTATCATAATGACACCTGAACATGGACTGCACATTTTTAGATCATAATACCAATAAGGTACCTTTCAAGTCAAAACTAATTGATATACAATCAAGCGAAAATATTTTCCTTCCACGACACTTTCGGCCTTCAAGGTGGCCTCCTCGACTTACAAGCTTTGCCATAACACATTCAGGGAAGAAATCCCAATCCCTAAACTTACCTAACAAGGATGACAACTAGATACCTCGCATAAGCTAACTACCCATTAACTTCACCTTCAATAATCTACACCAAAATGATACACAAAGGATCTCCAACTACCTTCTTAGACATAGACATATGAAAACACAAATACATGAGAAACATCATACTCCTAGTGCAACCTAATGGGAAATGCTCTTAGGTACCCTTCATTATCAATTCACATAATATCTTCATGGGAAATCTTTGAGAATAACCTATTCACCCTCCTGAATTCTAAATCTCGATGCGAACACCCAAACTAAACCCGTGGTGACCTTCACGATTACTCCAAGATGTGACATAATGAATTGACCATTAAATTACCTACTGAATATATGAGATCATAGGGTGACTTTGACACGTTTGAACTTTAAATACCAAATAGATCAAATACAATAAGGAGCAACGGAGTTCAAGATTGGGCTGGAATTATTCAGGAATCCATTAATGTGCTGAGTAGAGTATTTCATGAGGTTATATGCTAAGAGACACGAGGATTTCTTTTAACGATGCCGACATGATTTAATCCAGGTGACGACATCAATTATCATATAAGTGAAGCATAGAGGTAACTAGTATTCATCGATAATGTGGATACCATGTATTTGAACTTGAGATTTTAAAGAAGTGATCAAGTAGGATACACTTGTTGTGTCCCTGAGTGTAAGGTAAGTAGTTGAGCTCAAATGGTAAGACTCTTGCAACATGGGTGTGATTGAGGCCATAAAAGAAACACATGTACTAGGATTTCACTCCTAACAATAAGCGACATAAAGACTCGATTCCACAAGCGCATGAGGATGGAAAAGAAGTCATCTACTTATGAGATTATCATAATTCGAACAATCTAACCCTTCCTAAGGCGGTGGAATGCCAGAGGTAGCAAAATTCCCCATACATGACAATGACGTTGTCAATAATCGTAGAAGCCGAGTGAGCAGAAGGACTCATAACCTCATAAAATCCGACCCATTTAAGACTTTTGAAAAAGGGGACACACTTTGGTTTGAAATCATGGCAATTTAAGCTTTAACTTTAAGGAAATATCATTACCTTTGGAACCCATGAGACAAGCCCTTGTAGCCCTAGAAAATTGTCAACAATGGCGAGAAAGTACTCAAAATCATTACGAGCTAGTGTAGAATAAGGCCTCGAAGCGACCGTATGAATAATTATGAAAGGGTGAGAAGTCTGCACTTATAGGAGAAGAGTAACCTAAGTTATCTTAGTCACATGGACAAGTAGAGCAGGTTGATGATTGTTTAGGAGAAAATCTCACAAGGAGTGCGAGCAATATCTTTTTATCCTAACAAAAGGAATATACCCCAACCCTTGATGCCATAAGGCATAAAATTAGATTCACAAGAAGAGTTACCAGATGAAAATAGATAGTAAGGCAGCACAACTAAGAGCACCATTTGGAATCAACAAGATTAAACAGATTTGAAGACATTAGAAGTCTGTAGTAAAGGGGAAATTTTCCCACTCCCAAGGCGCTTGTAGAGTACATAAAAGTGAGGTTAATTAAATCAGATCATATAGTTGGATAACTAGTTGAGAAATTGAGATAATATCGCATTGAAGACTAGAAAGGAGATCTCGGTATGTAGTCACGTGATGTATAGCTCCAGAATTCAAAACTCCAACTATTGCTAGCAGTTGTACTTCACAATGAAGCTCTACAACACCCTTCTACAAAACCAACTATTACCAGCCAAGTTGGGAGATACAATAAGACTTGGACGAGAGAAAGGCTTGACATATGAATGTGTTACTAGGGGTATTGCTCCTTGGTTAACCCAAAACCAAAGTTGAGAGTCAGACTGATAAAAGGATCGTTGGACTAGCACATGCGTAGATAATCCATGATCGAAAATGAGATCATTCAATCTCAGCAATTGTGGCATGCTGTCAACCATTGATGAACTTGAAGTGAAGTGGGAACCCGTATAATTTGTGGCATTTACTAATCCATTGACCATATATCTAGATGTATTTTAAAATTAGAGCTACTCTTTCTGGTTCAGAGTTCAACCTTTAAAGATAGTGCTTCTAAGGGGATATGATTGAGAAGGGATAATATAGCCAATAGTGAATGAAGCAGGCTCGTAGTTAAAGTAACAAGATGGATTGACTTGCCCCCGCCACCTATTATCCCATATCCTTGTTTAGTTATGTCAGAATACTGAAAACCCCAGTAATATCAGAGGACTGAAAACTAGTTAACCAGAAAATAAAGGTATTGTTACATCTATCCCATTTCCTGGATTCAGCGGAATTGGTAAAGAATTTGGGTGGATTACTATTGATAAAAGAAATTGTATTTCTAGATTCTAGGGACACAATTATGCTCTTTCTTCAGCCCTCGAAATTGGAACTGAGAAATAGGTCATCAACTAGGGGAAAGCCAGGTATGTCAGATGAACTAACAAAAAGGGAACTTGAGGTTTTAGGAGTAAACTCAATAGCTTCATGGCTTAGTGGAGCCACTACAAACATCAAAATCAGTTGGATTCGTAGCAACATAGAGCAATTAACATATAGCGATACTCAAATAAGTATTATGCAAACCAAAGGAGGAGCAAAAATGCTCGTCTTCCTTACAACCAGAAGAAGAACAACCTTAAAGAATAAGATGGGCAACAAGAATAAGCAGCATGATCCAGCTACATGGAGGTTCAACGGACACTAGCTTCGATGGAGATTTAATAATGTTTAAAAGTAATTGAGCAGACCAAATTCAGAAAATAACCTGTCGGAGAAATGGGAGATTCTCGCCAAACAAATAAAAATCTTGTCGATTCCGACCACTAGGCCAAAATGAAAGCGTCAACGAAGATAGAGCGAGGGCACTACCATACTAGAGATGATGATGACACAAGGCAAGATCTTCACTATGATACTATGTCAACATTCAGACGGTGTAAAAACTTGAAGAAAAATGGCCTAGGGTTTCAAATAGAGAAGAATAAATGGTCGAGAGAAAATATCCTTTTATTTTGTGCGAAAATATAAGAATTGTCCATTCATTCATTCGGTAAGAAATTCTTCGGGTATAGTCCCTTGTTAGAGTTTATAAAGGTGTGTCGGAAATGGTAATTCTATAGCTACAACTCAATTCAAGGACATGATTATAGAGCTCGATGTCATAAGAGATTGCAAATAGTAAAATTTGCGGAAGAGTGGATTCAAGAAATATTGGATCTCGTTCAAAGAGTAGATGCGTGCAATGGTTTTTGACTCAACATTTACTAAGACCATGCCTATGAAAGTTCTTCAATGTGGATGTACATATACAACAAGAGTATGTTGGTTGTGCTAAGGAGTGGCTTACTTGGTGACCTTAGGTTGATAGGGCAATAGCTGAATCGATGCCCCTCGACTCCACATCCCTAACGTACGTAGGTACCATGCCGATATACTATAGGATTTGGTGGTGCAGTGACATCAATAGGGACAAGGGCAATCCCCTCTTAGCGATAGGGTCTACCAACCCCTCCACAACTCAATACATTCTGCTATCAAGCCCTTGGGCAATCCCTTCAGACTCAATGGTGGGATAAATCCCTCCTCATGGCTTCAAACACGCGGATTATGGTATCACGATTACTCATTTTGAGAGTAAGGTTTGGAGAGAAAACTAACTCCCTAACTTGAGCTCTATCACACGATTGAAGTATCAAAGAAGGGTGAAATTCCTAAATGTCCATGTAGCCCCCTAATTAAAGATGTGGTCGACAACACACTGATAAGAAGGCCTCTACTAGACACGGCTCCGAGAAATCCTAGCACACTTTAAAACCTTAGGCTCTTATACCAAGTTTTTCACGCCCCAAAATCGAGGGACGAGACCGGCGCCTAATCGGATGATCCCGGTCAAGCGGACCTGGATTGCCTTTCCTGCCCAATGCGTTACCCCGTGTTTATGATATACAATATTCCATATTAAATAGGAAATTAAATCAAAGCATGGACTTACAACTTAAGTTCATTTCTCCTTTTAACATTTTAGCATTTGATAATCCCAAAAGATACAAGCTACATGCAACATTTCCGATTCAGTCCACGATTACGAGTAAATACAACTACTACCCAATATATATATATATATATATATATATATACAACCCACATAGTGTCTACGAAGCCTCTAAGAATACTAGGAGTTTACATAGATTTGTCGGCGACAAGGCCCCGGCTATACCTTTAAAGACACAACATATACAAAAGAAGATGATATAGACTACACACGGCCCCGAGAGGAAATGGGGCTCACCAGAACTGCTCAAAGGATGAAGAGGAGGAACCACTATCGGCGGTCAGAACTACCTGCTATAGAACCACCTACATCCATGTAAAAGATGTAGCGCCCTCGGCAAAAGGGACGTTAGTGCCATTGAATAGTACTAGTATGTATGAACAAGCTTCATTCTAAGTAGAATCAAACAATACACAAATAGAACACAGTCAGGTAAACCAAACAACTACCACACATAAATATAGAAAATCACAATGAAGGTTTCATAGTTACTCATTTTAATTTTTCATCTGTTGCGGCGCGCAACCCGATCCCACAGTACAGTCACATCTCACCCTTATTGCCTCTCCACCCTTATTACTTCGTGTTGCGGCGTGCAACCCGATCCCATCGTACAGTCACATATCACCCTTATTACATCTCCACCCTTATTACTTCGTGTTGCGGCGTGCAACCCGATCCCATCGTACAGTCACATATCACCCTTATTACATCTCCACCCTTATTACTTCGTGTTGTGGCGCGCAACCCGATCGCACCGTACAATCACATTTCACAGCAGCAACCACCAACAATTAAATCAAAAGGATCTTCATCATGAATAACATAAGTTTATATCAACCAATAACTATGTGAAATCAAGGCACAATGATCCTTAGCAGTCAGTAATTCATATATGGTGTTGCCACAATCATTTAAATCAATAAAATCAGTCCATATTTACTTTCATCATTTGCTACTCAGCCTTTAGCACTGTGATACGTTAAACTATGTATTTAATAGCAACATCAACCAACAATTCAATCACAAAGATTCTCATCATCAAGGATATTCATTCGTACAACTAAATAACCATATGAAATCAAGGCCACAATTTTTTTTATCAAACAGTAAGTCATATACGATATGCCATCAACATGTAGCTCAATTAGTTTATCCACGTTTCCTTTCCATTATTTACTACACAACATTTAGCACTTACATACATTCAACAATTGGATTAATTATCATTTCTTTCGTTTGGTAGTACATCCTTTCATACCGAGGTATTCAACAGTTAACGAGCTTTGCACATGATAGAGTAAGCACAAAGAATCACCATTTTCACAATCTCATATAGCATGGTGGCATGGCAATCAACTAGGACAATCAAAGAATAGAATCTTACGTCTCAACACATTAGAACAATCAATTCACATATGCTCAAGCAAGAAACTCATACCAAATGCTCGGACACCAACAAGGTGACTCTTCAAAGATTAAAGTTAGCCATACATACCTCAAAGAACTTTTCCTTAAGTTATACAATACACCAACACCTCTAGAAATAACAATCTATAAGGAGATAACGGAAATCGATTAATAATTAGGAAGATTACCCATGGTGTAACTCACTTAGGAATTTCATCAAACACCTAACATTTGAAGTAGACTACAAGGTTTAAAAATGGCAATTTCTTCTTCCCCCAACCCAAATTAGTTCTTTAATATCACATACTACATCTTAGTCCCACATGCATGGCCTATTTCTAACCCCCACAACATATTTGAACCCCTAACCTTTTGCATGAAATTTTTTGGAAGTAGGACTTACTCGGATGAAGGACAATCTAAGGTTATCTTCCTTGATCCTTGAAGACTTGAGAAAGATTTGGGTGATTATGAAGTTAGGCCCCTTCTTTCTCTCTTTATATGCTCTCATCTCTCTCTAAAATCAGTAGAAAATGACCCCAAATGAAGCCCCTAAACCTATTTATGAAAATGGGGTCGGGTTATAAAAATAGGAAAAATAAGCCTCCGGAACAAGGTCTATGATCGCAGAATGGACTGCAAAACAAGAATGTGGGCCGCAGAATGCATCGCGAAACAGGTTCCCAAAACTGGGCAAGACTGGGCCATTTTGCGACCAGATTTGCGATCGCAAATAAAAAATGCGGACCGCATTCTGATTCTGCGATCGCAGATTCGACACAGGATCGCACTTTTCCAGCCTTTGGTAATTTGATCATAACATTGTGTAGGAACTCCCAAATGATGAACGATTTGACGAGTTGGAAACTAGACTCGAAGATAGATTATTCATCACATAATACCTTCTATATATTTAGGTATGCTCGTTCAAAGTGTGGACTAGTGCAAATACCTTTGGAATTTTAGCCTATTATGAACTTTTCCCATTTGGCTTAGACTTAGGCTTCTCCTTGGACCCCACATTACTTGTAACATGACTCATACACTTATTCACCACATCCAATTAACTTACATCATATTTGAAGCACATAATATATTATCATTAGTCTACCTGGCACCCTGAAATCCTATATTGCTTAGCAAAATGTTCTGGGGCCTTACAGGGACGTGTTTTGTGTTATCGAGGTCCGAACGGAATTTTGAGACCGGGAATAGTTCCTTTATGTCATGCTTGCAAAATTTGTTGTCATTCTGAGTAGTATAGGTCGGTTCAGCGCATTGTTAGCGAATTCAAGAACTTAAAGTTCTTAAGTTTCATTCTAGGGGTTTTGAGGTCTGATTTTGAGTTTTAGAGTTGTTTTGGGTGTTCCTAAGGGTCGAGCGAGTTTGTATCATGATTTGGGACTTGTTGGTATATTTGGACGGGGCTTAGGTGGGCCCAGGTGCCGCTCGGGCACCAAATGCGGCCAAGAAACCAGCAGCTATAACTGCTGGTGCACCATATCTGGTGTGACTGCAGGTGCAGATGCCCAGTCGCAGGTGCGGCTTCAGGTGAGCTGCCCTTTTCTCGCAGATGCGGACCAAGTTCAGCAGGAGCGGAACGCAGCTGCGGGCTCCTCTCCGCAGATGCGGGCCCAGGCTCCCTTGTCCAATTCCGCAGGTGCAAGACCCTTCTCGCATGCGCGAGACCGCAGGTGCGGTCCATGAGCTGCAGGTGCGAAACCGTTGTAGGCAGTGTGATCTTTAAAATACGGAAAAGAATCATTTTACCCCATTTCTTCCACCATTGTCGACCATGAGATCTTGGGAGAGATCAAAACGACCTAGCTACTAAGAGGTAAGTAATGTCCACCCTAATGTTGGTTTAATACATCAATTCCTAGGTAGATTAACACCCTACTTAGTGTAAATCAAGGGTTAGAGTAAAAACAAACCTAGGGATCGATGAATCTTAGAGAATTTCCTCACTAATTAGCTATGAAATCATACAAAAATCATAGATTAAAGATCCTTAGGTTATGGGTGAGTGTTTTCTTCGAACATTTTCGGATTCCGAACATGTGGGCCCGGGGGTGTATTTTGGGATTCTTCAAAGAAATATGAAATAACTAAGTAAATAGGAGAATTCCATACTTTTTGAGTATAAATTGACGTATTTATATAACATTTGTCTAGTTTTGAGTCCTTGGGTGACGAGTTCGGAGCTTCGGGCGCATTCTTGACTCGGAGAGTAGGCCCGACACGAGGTTAGTCTCCTTTCTAACCTTGTAAGAGGGAATTGTCCCCTTAGGTGATTATAAATGATTGAAATGTCCTTATTTGCGGGGGCTACGCACGCACGAGGTGATGAGAGTCCGTGCGTAGCTACTATTATGTTATGTTGGGTAGTTTAGGATTCACAAGCATGCTTTTATGTGCCTTGCATGTATTCCTAAATGTATTTTGAGTTGCTTATTATCCTTGAATTGGCATGAGAATATAGGGAGTTATGTTCAAAATTACATTGCTTAAGTACTTGTCTTCAGGTATGGCCTCTATTAAATTCCTCAATTCCTGATAATTCTGTGTATGTATACGAGCACCCGCGTCGCATGTATGATTCGGGAGCGGGGTAGGATTATCATTTTGCCAACCGCGTCGCATGTTCGATTCGCGAGCGGGGTAATAGATGCATCTATGGTTCGAACCGTTCGACCCTCGGCAGTGCACATTTATTTTTGCGACGCTTCGGCCGTACGCTTCGGTATACTATGTGTTATATATTTGACTGAGAGTTTTATTGTTATTTTATAAACTGCCCCATGTGGAAAGGAATTTTAGTACATTATATGCTAGTGATAATTGACATGTAAGGGTAATTGCAATTTATATGCTTGATATTTCATGTCTTCGTGATTACTACGACTGTTATTCGTGCCTAGATTCATTTAACTATTATTTAATTATGACCCTAGTAAGTATCACGTTTACCTCTCGTCACTACTTCTTCAAGATTAGACGGGATACTCACTGGGTACATATTTGTTTATGTACTCATGCTACGCTTCTGTACTTAACTGTACAGATTCTGAGGCAGGTGCATCCGGTTATCAGACCGGAGCTCCATCATGAGAGCATATTCTAGACCCGACTTCACGGTGAGTTGCTTCCCTTGGCGTTTCTCAGCAGCACTTTGGAGTTGTCTTTTGTTATTTCTGTCTACTTCTTTCAGACAGTAGAACAGTTATTCTATTTTTGTATATTTTACTAGTCCGCCTGTAGACTTGTGACACTAGTTCCTGGCACACGAAGTAGACACCATATTTTTGGAATTGTATATCTTTATTCATGATGCTTATGGTTATATTGATTCAAGTTTGTTAAGTTATCCGTTTTCACTTAACGATTTTAAACCTAAAACTGGCAAGTAGTGAAACATTTTATCAAATGAGGTAATCTCATTAGTAAAATAAGTGTTGGCTTGCCTGACCCCGGTGTTGGGCGCCATCATGACCTGAGTTAGGATTTTGGGTCGTGACATTTACGTGGTTCTTTGGTTTCAATTAATTGTTGCCAATTGTTGTGGCAAGTGTATTAAAAGTGTTGGTTGTTCTCTTGATTTTATCATGGTACATAAAGACTGAGTTGGGTTGACAGCGTTACGGTGTTTACATATATTCTGGTTGGTTTTATTGTGAAATGATATTGGTTTAAGCTTACAAGCTATAGTGTTTTCTGTTTGAAATTGTGGAAATAAAAGTATTGTGAAAGTCTTGGCCTGAACTGTGAAATTTACGAATAAATTGATATGATATGTCTGGTGGGAGCGGGTTGCACGCCGCAACAAGGAGTAATAAGGGTGGACAGGTGGGATCGGGTTGCACGCCGCAACAGGAGTAATAAGGGTGATATATTTTGGGAGGAGCTGTAACGACCCAGCCGATCGTTTTGTGTGTTGGGACTCCGTTCCCATGAATGACTCTTTCCATAGCGGCTACTCGTGCCTTATGACTTGTGTGGGTAGGTAGTTCGAGATTCAGAAGTGATTTGGCCCGTTCAGGAACACTTGGTTCCTGAAGGCTAGCCTATTTGGCAATTTTTGGTTCCGAGCAGCATTTTTAGCAAACGACCTCGGAATCGAGTTTTGATAGCTCCAGCAGCTCCGGATGATGATTTCGGACTTGGGAGTGTGTTCGCCTCGGGTTTCTGATGACCCGGGAGTATTTCGGCACCTGAATTGGAATTCGGAATTTCATAACATTTAGAGTTCAGCCTGGAATAGGACCTCGTGATATCCTGGTCCGAATGGAATTCCGGAACTGGAAACAGTTTTGTATNGCCATTTGAATTTTCTTGAAATCCTAAGTTTGAAACTAAGGGGTTTTGGAGAGTGATTTCTAGTTTGGATGATGTTTTTAGTGTTCTGGGAGCTCGAGCAAGTCCGTCATGTGATTTGGGACTTGTTGGTATAATTTGTCGAGGGCTCGGGTGGGCCCTGGGGTCCCCCGGACCCCAATCGGGGTCAAAAACCAGTAATTGCATAGCTGGTGGGAAATTTATAGGTGTGACCGCACCTGCGGTCCATGAGCCGCAGGCACCAGGCTCGCACCAGCGGCCATCAATCGCAAGCGCGACTCCTTCCGCAGCAGCGGCCTTTCCTCCGCAGGAGCGGCTCCGCAGGAGCGGACCAGGACTCTGCAGGTGCGACTTTTCCCAGGACCCAGGCCCATTGCAGGCGCGGCCAATTTCACGCAGGTGCGAGTCCGCACCTGCGATCCAAAGTCCGCAAGAGCGAGAACCCCCCCTCCCCAGTGCCCACGCCTTTTTCGTAGGTGCGACCCTTTTTTTCCGCAGGTGCGAGTACGCACTTGCTATCCAAAGGTCGCAGGTGCGGAAACTGTTGGGCAGTCCTATAAATAGCCCCTTTCGTGATCTTTCATCCAAAAACTTGATTTTTCCTCCATTGTTGAGACCTCTAAGAGCTCCAGAGCAGTGTTTCGGCCTAG